>VDFB02353493.1:333158215-333207084 GCA_007258455.2 Sequoia sempervirens
GAAATTCAAAATGAGACTAATACACCATCTTGGGTGTCTTAGTCCTCCCAAGCTCAATTTTTAGAGATTTTCAAAGATCTGGTTCTAAGATTTGAAGACTCCGCATTTGCCTCAAAAAATAGCAGCAGGACTAATACACTATCTTGGGCGTCTTAGTCCTCCACAACATATTTTGGCAGCCTCTTTGCATTTCCATAATCCTCACAGCATCTGTAGATTTCCCAGGTGCACACATACCATCTCCCTGTTGCATAATTTCATCATTTGCATCTTTCATTTAGCTTGCATCTCTAGTTTTAGGTCATTTTGCATATCACAACGTGTTTTCAAACATTTTCTTTTCCAAGCATTTGCTTGGTGGTGAATCCCTTAGAACTTAAGAACCCCTTCCTAGGACCCTGCTAATTGAGAATTGGATCACCTTGTGAGGTTGTTAGTCAATCCAATTAGGACTCTTAGGACATTAGTGAATGGTTGAATGAGAAAAGTGTGATATCCCAAAAAGGTATCCATTTTCCCATTCATCACCTTGGTGAAAGGAAAATAGGCCAAGATTCAAGATCAAATAGACCTAGAACATGCTACAAGAGCGAACACTAAAGTAGGTTAAAAACACAATGTAAAATTGTGAGGGTACATAATTTTCTACATTATAGAATCAGGAAAAATCCATCATGGTTTAGAAGAAACCAATGATAAGAGATACAATAGAAAGGATTGCATGAATCAATTAGAATCATAATTATATTGAAACTAATTCATTTTAACAACATAAATATTCAAAGAAACACTCTTATAGAGTAAGTCTAGCAAAAATAAAGATGTGAAACTAAATATGATTGAACATATTCATAATCTTGAAACTATTTTGTATAGCTAGATGAACAATATCTTCATTGGTTGGATTGTAATTCTAAGATGTAGATGTAAATGTCAAATTCTATAATATCTTAATCATAAAAAATAAAATTGAAGCACTAAACACCCAAGTAGATTGAGTGTAAATTTTTAAAAATATATTAGAGCTAATTGGTATCCACCTTTGCTATATTTTACTCTAGCTTGTCTAAGATTGTATATTACAAGATAAATGATGTGAACAAACAAGAAAAAAATGATTTGAACTTACAACTAAAAATTAGGTTGCGACAAATGGCACAAGCACAAAATCTATGAAATTATAAAAATAAATTGATAGAAAATACTATGTTTTATATGCATGTCAACTAGAAGACATATTTTTATTTATTTATGTTGTTGCATTTGATTGGAGGATATTCAATTTTGTTGCATTTTATTAGCTAATACAAGGATATTAAGATCAATATATTTAAAATTGAATAGTTAATGGATGGGTATGTATAGATGCACATTAAAATATACTATTAATTAATTATATTACTATTTTTTTGTTCCAAGTGAGTCTTACATCATTTTTTTATTTTTTTGATGCAATTATAGGGATCTATTATGGGGCTTCAACCTGAGAACTATAACTACAAAGAGATAATTAATATAACCAAGATAGGTCAACCCCAACTAGGGTGTTTTAAGCTAAGAAAAACTAACTGCCAAAACATAAATAGAATAAATCAAGCCACTTGTTTTCCAATGAGAGAAAAGGACCATATTGCCTATAGAGATTGTTTCTTTGGAGTAGCTTTTATCTTGTAAAGCAAGAGTTCATTCTAATATTTTATTCTCCTACTTGTATTCATAAGAGACAAGAGAGGTATACAAAGATTAATTTATTTTGTATAAAAGAGATCTTGAAATGTTTTCACCTATGCCCCATTCCTCCACGTGAGGTATACATCTAAAGGCCAAGACATTATTTTAGATCTAAAAGGGGAAGGAATAAGAGGGTGAGTACAAATGTTATAACTTATAGATTTCTCACTAGATACTCTCACCCCCTTTATTGAAGTTGCTAAATGAGGAGAAGACTTTGGGAGAATTCTTGTTCCAAGGGAACCATGTACCACATCATCATACCTAAGAGGCAAGGGAGGGAACTTCTCTCCAACTACCTTATGCAATATAGAAACTTGCACTCTAATAAAAACAAGAGAGTGGGTTAAAGACATAGACATTGGGAGATGTTTGACAATTTCCATGGGATCCAATATATCTATACATACCCTTCCACTAAGAAGCCTTTTCAAGTTTTTTTGTTTACCTAATGGGAAAGCCTCCACTTGAAGCCATATTTTATCTAATATCCCTTGAAGCTACAATTCATTTGATGGCCCATTTTAAATGTCTAGTTCAAATTAAATCCTTATAACACTTCTAAATTATATTTATTCTCTTTAAACACTACTTGGAACTAGAACACGAGATAAGGAAGTTGCACCCAAACAAGTAATATTGAAATTATTTATGTAAGTGGGAACTACAAGTAGGAAACAATAGATTAAATAATAAAACATTTTTACCCCAAAAACAAGCCTTTTTCAAGATTAGAGTTTTTCTTCTAGCATATTCACAAGACTTAGAGCACCTTGAGATTGAGAAATCCAAATACACAAATCCAAAAGGAATTAAATGTACACATTTAGAATACATTATCTCTTCTTATAACACCTCGTTACCTAGGGCTAAAACAAGTTTTTTGCTTGAGCAATGAATAGGATCAACACATTGCATTTATTTATCAATCTCCACAATATGCTTAGGAGAAGACTTAGGAGGATCAATCTTTGTCTCAAGTCCCAATTGGAACATCAAAATTGAGGGATCACAAGCATCACCATCTAGGCTTTGCTTACAAGAGGTAACATGAATAGTAGGTTTGGTGTCACTACGAGGAATGAGATCTAGGTGACCTAGATCTAAGGTGGTAACAACATTGGAGGTGGAGACATTCATAATGAGTGTATCCACTAGAGTAGTTACACCACTAGAAGATGCTACCCACAGGTCTAAGACACTAGAGATAGTTGAATTAGGGTTAACATTAGTGGTAGTATGAGCAAAAAGACTAGCAGTAAAAATTCTTTCTATTTTTTTTTATTGTTATAGGAATTCAATATATTAAATAGATTATACTTGGACACAAACATTAAAAGTTGTTGTATCAAAGTTGATATTTGAAACAAATTATCTCTCTTTGATAAGATAATTGACATGTAATATTATTTTAGAAGGTTTCTATCTTGTTATATGAATTATATTTGACTATTAATAGCTTTATACATATTTATAACATTTAATATAGATCTTTTATATATCCACATTTAGAATGGGTATGTCATTTCAAAATTGTATACAACAAGACATTAAACTTTATGTCATATCGTTATTTTAACAAATCTTGCATAAATCTTTAGCTTTAAACAAATATATTTTAACTATTGAACATTTTAATATTACACAATATTAACTATTTTATAATAACTATTAATAACTTACATTTTAAATTATATTTTTAAAAAATATATATATATTAAAATAATTTTTAAATAAAAAGTGTTTCAAATAATAAGACCCCATGATCAATTCAATAATAATAAAATCACCCATCGCCATTGACTCCTAACTAAAAATAAATTATATATTAAACACTTATATTCAAATAGTAAAGCCCACATGGACAAACCCACACCACCATTGGGCCCTCTCCCCTATCTATCCTAATAAAAAAGTCTGATAGCAAAGAGCACTTCCAAACATAGTAGTACCTAATGACAAGACGAAAATCTAAGGAATGCAATAGGCTTGGTATACAAAAACAATAAACTACTGTAAGAGAAAACAGTTCAAGTTGTGAAATAAATCCGCAATATAAAAAGCTTTTGGACTTTCTAGTAAATTAATTGTATTAGAACAGTGTTTAAAACAGGGATGAAAGGATGTCATGGGTGACTTCAGCCAAATCCAATGGCTTTGATTAGCTTAGATGAATGGATGGATATGTGTTCCATGGAACGTCATTGTCTTGTTGTCCTTGTACTTTCGTGGTCCCAAGTGTGTTATTTGTTTCTTCTGCGGATTTAGGTGTGTAACTGGATTTTTTATTGTTTATTTTTGTGGGAGCAATGAGGGACGGTGACAACTTCCCTTAATGATATCGGTGCTGTCAAGGCTGATGAAGGAGAGAATCGGCAATTACAATGGAGCAAATTATTGCTCAATTGAAAACAAAATCTATGAAACTGCACAAACAAGAGGGTAAAAATAAAATCAAGATGATGTGTCAGTCATCGCAGAGCATATAGGGAAGAACCTACAAGGTAATATGCATTGTCAAGCACTGATTCTAAGTGCAACAATAGTTCCTATCAGCATAGAGCAAAGAGGCAGAATTTGTTCGCATGGAGGATTCATGGTAAGTGGGCGATTGAGCACTTTTACCCGCTTAATATGTTTGAAATATCATATCATCCAACCTTGTCTGTCCAATAAGATAATACTCCATCTTTGAATTGGATGTTAACGGACCATTGGCAGAGGACTTGATCCCTATGAATTGAACAATTTTCATCCATGCTAAATCTCTCAATCAGATTTTTGGATGCCCTCTCTGCACTGGTTGGGCCAACCTAGAGGGCAAAGTAGCTTCACCCATTTTACTTAAGAGAACATAGAAACCCTTTGCAAGAGAGCAATTTAAAGATTCCCCAATATTACAACTAACAGCATAGGGAGCATTAAAAATGCCAAAACATTTCTAAAGGTTTATCAGACCAACAATCCACTTGCAGTAGCACAATCTAATGGGATTCATAATAACTCCAAAGTACAAGAATGATACCAAAAACAATGTTCTGCAATCCTCATTGTAATAAAAATTTATAATTAATATTGACCGATAATAAAGTAATGAAATTACATAGTTTCTGTGTCGGGATGATTCAATCATTCTTTCTAACAGTGATGCAGAAAACCCCATAGTTCCACGGGGACGCGTCCCCCCCAAAAAACATGGAGTTTCCGGGACGGGGACGTTTCCGAGACGGGGAGACGCCTGGGAAACGTCCCTCCGCCGTCCCCCCGCCGTCTCCAAGTCCCCCCGCCGTTTCCCTGACATGGCATTGTTTTAGAATGATATTTTGGTCATTTTTTATGTTGTGCGCCTGGGGTAAGAGCTGCCGTAAGAGCTTAGAGTCTGAGATTGAAGTGGACTGGACTTTGAGAGCAGGGTTTTGAAGTTTTCTGAATTTTCGGGCTTTTTCTACCACAGGTTAGCTTTTTCATTTATCATTTGTTTTATTTGTTTTTATTTTGTTTGTTCTTGGCTGGGGGGAGAATGCCAGCCCGCGCGGGCATTCCCAACCCCCCAGAAAAAAACGAAAACTGTAACACATGTTCAGCGTGTAAAAATTTAAAAAACTATAAATAAAACTATAAATTATTAAATTTAAAAATCATTTAAATTTTATTATTTTATTATTTTATTATTTTTATGATTTATCATATTCATAATTTTGATTTATCATATTATTTAAATTTAAAATATTTATAGTTAACTTTACTTTTAGCTATTTCTAATAATTTTGATTTATCATATTATTTAAATTTAGCTATTTCTACTAAATAAATTATCAAGTACTATATGTATTTTAGCGCCGCCCCCCCGCCACCCCCCCGCCGCCGTCCCCCCGCCGTCCCCCCCACGTCCCCAAAATTAGGCCCCCCGTCTCCCCTCTCGGAAACGCGTCCCCCGCCGTCCCCCCGTCCCCGTCCCCGAGACTCCATGGAACACTGGAAAACCCTGAAAGTATATAACCAGAAAGTGCCTGTTTGAAAGCAGTGGCGAATGTTCTTTCATCCCTAGTACAATCTGAAAAGTGTATCAATTTAGGGCAACTATTCAACAACAACATGAAAAGGGGTGCGTTTTATTTCATTTACAATTCTCCTTTTCATACCCCTGGAGTTCGAAAACCAGAGCAGCTCTATGATCTTGCAAGCCAGAGAGGTTCATCAAATTCACCCTTGAGCTTCTGTCCAGACATTTTATTACCACCCAAACTCAGAGAATTTAAATCCAATTCATTATCACTGGAACCCTGGTGCCACACAGGAGTCCCATCTTCATAAGCGTTGAACGTCAGCCTCTGCAGATGACTTCCATCCAATGCAGACACAAAAAGCTCTCCATAAGGCTGGAATTGATTGGGTACAGAAACGGGTTCCGCCGATACCCCACCAAAACTGGCAGTAAACAGCAAGCTTTTTGAATCGGGGCTGAAGAACACATGGTTGATCCTTTCCTTTTCGCAACCCGGGACTCTGTGTAGCCCCGTTCCATCCGGATGAATTAAATAGACGCTGAAATACACCTCCTGCTGTGGATCGTGTCGGTTAGAGGAGAAAGCAATCCATTGGCCGTCCGGAGACCAGCAGGGCATGGTGTCAATCCAGGGGCCTTGGGTTAAGGGTCGAATCCACCCTTCCTCACCTACCTCTGCGTCCATTATGTACAAATTCTTGTGCCCGGACCGCCCGGATCTGAACACCAATTGTTTCCCATCTGGAGATGAATAGGAAAATGCATTGTTGCGGGTGCCTTCTTTTGTCAGAATTCTCACCTCCGATTTCACCTGAAACTCTCCTCCTAATTCCTCTGGCTTAAAACGGATGGAGATAACATGGACTGTAGATTGATGGGAAGCGAATATAGGGCCAACAGAGGCATACAGGAGACCTTGATGTTTGCCATTCCACACTACTGCAAATGCAGGGCCCTTGAACAACTCCCATCGTTTCGATCCGTCCGCCTTCACCACATGAACTCCACCGTCCGGGACGCCAATATTCGGGTTGAAGGCTATCAGAGACCCATCTGGAGAAAACGCCGGGAAGGAACCACTTATCCTCTTTAATTTCAGCTTCGGCAATGGGGACTCCACACGTTCTAGGATAGGAACAACCGTATCGGCGTCCTGGGCATCTTCGCCCCTGAATCTGTGGAAACCCAGTTTAAGAGAGTCTGGCGAGAGGAAGGGATTATAGTGATGAATGGCCGGACTGATGGACGCTGTGACCGGTATAAAAGTTTTAGACTGCAGGTCGAAGATTTCGATATGCCTGAATTTGTTCTCTGGTCTGCGTGTGGCAACGGCTATCCAGTTACCCGTGGCAGAAGCGCAGGGGGTTAAGGCGTCTACAGACGGTGGAGTAATGCGTTCTGGTTGAATGGGTTCATCCAAAAGGTTCAATCTGTAGATACTCCACCACCCGTCTTCTGCTCTTCTGTGAAAATACACAGTATTCTCATCCGCCCAGCTCGGCCAGCCTCCTTGCTCTGTAACCATCCGCCGACATGATCCGTCCTCGGCCTTGAAAATATAGAGATCGGTGTGGAGGTCCTGAATCTGGTCTCTTTCCCACTCTTTTGACCCGTAGGAAGCTACCATCATCCATTTCCCAGATGGAGACACGGCGGGGCTGTAATCTACTACTCCACGAGGAGTAAGGCGAATCGTCTGGCTCGTTTTAAGGCATGTAGCATAAACTGCACACCAGCTCTTGAGCAGTCTGTCCGGAGGCTCTTGAACGGACACAAAATAGGCCTTCCCGTTTCTAATCACAGGTCTGTCGAAGAAGAATGCAGGGTGCTCGAAATCATTCACCGTACCCTTCAGTGAACCCAAAACGGGCCCATCGATTGCCCTTGCGGAGCTGAAATGGAGCCTGGCATTTCCGGTTCTCTCTGATACATAAACGAGCATTTCTTGTTCCTCCTCTTCGTAGTGTGGCTTGGATTCTGAAGGGGGAAGGGCTGCTCCGCGGAGGAGAATTTTAGCATCGGAGGGAGTGACGAACTGGCCATTGTAGTTTACAGACCTTCCGTCGGTGAGTCTGTTGTAGTTGGGGAATTTGGGTTGTGAGTGTGGAGAAAGGGCGTGGGGAAGGTCGAGAGAGAAAATATCGAAGCCATAGTGAAGCCTGCCCACAACAGAATATACAATCGTGCCCTCCAATTTTCTGTCCCCGATCTCTCCCATGGTCGTAATGGGAAATCGAATTGGATTTGTTGGGTGTACGATATAAAACCCCACAAGGGCGCCCCTGTTAAAATATGGCACTGGTTTGATGAGATGAGCAATTTGTCGCCCAATCAAGTGCACCACCATCTTACTTTAGGGTTACACGTTGACAGGATAGACATTCGATACAATCAAGGTGTTACCCACCATAGTGTCCCATTTTATATTTCTTTCCACTTCCCTTTCCCTCAATACCATTTCGGATTTGCAGTTGCAGTTGAGATGATATTTGGCTACATTGTATCTTGAAAGTCCGTAGATGAGCAGGACAATATTGTACAATAACACTCTAGTGCGATGAAGGTACTACGTAAAATGAACGATCAGTTATTATTAGTCTATGCCATGTTAGGGGATTCTATAGTAATTACACAAATAAGAATGAAAATAAGTTAATTATATAATTATATATTTTTAAAAATTTGATATTATTATTTTTATTAAGTATAGAATGAGCAGAGAATACAGATCAAAAAATCAGAGAGTTCATGCTAACACCAACCAAAAGAGCCCCTCCTTACAAAATAATCCAGTTTCCCCTAGTACAACAAGAGATGCCCAATTGCACCTGCAGCCCCCCTAAACTACCCCTTTACAAAATATTAGTGCAATCCTTCGCTGAAGGAGATCAAAATGGAGTCTATCAATTGGCCTATATCAAAATGTTAATAGTTACATCATATAGTCATATAAAAACATTTACAGATAAAACCACTGTGCAAATATATATACAACTACTACTGATAAAAAAGGATATAAACATGGAAGTTCCATGTCCTTTGTGTGCTCTAAACTGCCCCTTGACCACCACTCAGGGCTACCAGTGCCTCTGCAATAGACAATTCCTCATTGGAAGGTCGCCCTGTATGTCCCATCTTATCAACTTTCTTGTTCTGTCCCTCTGCTAGATCTTGCCGGAAAGCATGAAGAGCTCTCATGAATACATCTACACTTGGGTGCCCCTCCAGTCACATATGCCCATACCTCGCCTCCATGATATCTATTGGACCTGTTTGTTCTCCAAGTAACTCCAAAACTTATCTTTTGAGAGAGCCACCGTGATATAGACCTACATAGCAATATTGTAAAACATGAGTCTTCTAAAAGACTCAGTAAGCATCCTCCTCTTGCCTTGAAAACTATCTTCATTCCTTACTTTCTAGATGAACCACAAAATATTAGAAGAAAGGCATAACTAGAATAGACCAACAGTTTTCCCTATCTTTATATTATGATTAAACAAAATTTTCTCAAGGAAGGGTTGTCCATTGTTTCCCCATATGTTCTGTTTGTCACATAAAATTTTCCATATTTCTTTAGCAAATGTGCATTCAAAGAAAATGTGATTAATTGTTTCAGGTATTCTACATATAACACACACATCAATATCCTCTTTTTTTCTTTTAAATGAAAGTTTCTGTAGAATAAGAAGCCATTTGAAGCAAGCTTTTTTCGCTTCAATTTGTTTATACCAGTTAAATTGAAAGATCTTTTTCCATTGATCCCTATTCCACTGTAGTCTCCAAATTTGGTTCAAATGTTCAGTTAGATCAATGTGATCTGTTAGCATAGTGCACATTTCTTTAACTTTAGACTTCCTTATGTTAGTTCCATTTTTCCATTGAAAGTCTTTGAATTGAACATTATCCAACTTGGCTACCAAAAAGAATTTTAGCCAATTACAAGCCTCCCTAAGAATTGTGTATGTTCTCCAATTAGTAAGGGGAATATTGAATTCAGAGTTCAGATCATTCCAGTCCTTTAGTTTTCCACCTTCCAGAATATCGTTGAAGCACCTAATTCCTTTATGAGCCCAACCCTTGGTAGAGCAGCCTTGCATTAGAGCCAAGGCTTCCCTTTATGCTTTAGGTTCCACCAAATGGACCGGTGAGCCTGTATAGTCCCATAGTCCCCCTTAGTGAAGTGGTGATTATCTAGATGCTTTTTCATCACATCCTGATATTGTGGAGCACGAGTTAGGTGCCTCCCTCATATTGGGAGTACGAGGAGTCCCATATATTGCAAGCCGTCTGTAGACCCAAAAACAGATCGCCTGGTATCGTGGACTATAAAATAATATTATTATTATCCCAGGCCTTCCAAATTGTTCTTAAAACTTTGGATCTTGCAGGTAACATATCCTCCTCACTACTAAGGATATCACTGAGAGGTAGAGATCTCTATGATTTTGCATGTTTGGGGACAACATTGAGCATGTTTTGTCTGACTAAAACTTTCTAGGGTTCTTCCCCTTCCAGTGCCCCTATCACCCACTTTTCCCCAACCCTCCTTTGGACTTATCAATGGTGCACCAATCCCATTTTACATGTCTCTTTCTCTCCCCTTTCCCATCTGACCAAAGAATGCCCTTATTCTTTTTTGAATTTCATTGATTTGATAGGAGTTAGAAAACCAAATAGAAGCAAAATAGACACTGTATGAAGAGAGGATCTTCTGGAAAACCTGTATTCGACCAGCCAGGGAGAAAAATTGCCTATTCTATTTGGTGATTTTTCTTCCAATTTTGTCTCTAATCCAATGCCACATCTCTTTTAAGTTTGGATCCACAACAAAAGGTATCCCAAGATACCTTACCAATTTCTGAGGGCCACCCCATTGGAGCCCAAACTTACTAACCCAATCAAGGGGTCTGTCTTTTCACCCCAAAAGCCAGGATTTTGAGGGGGAGAGCTTCACCCCAGAGGCCAAGCAAAAAATTTCCAATTTCCCCATGATAGGTTTGTAAAATTTCCCTCTTCTAGGATTGATAGAATAGAGGTATCATCCAAAAATTGGAGGGTAAGGAGTTCATTTTCATCAGGCAACCTAATGCCTCTTACCTTTGGGACTAGTGCATTATCCCTCAAAACATAATGAATAGCATATGATGCTATAACAAATAGAGCCGGGGCAAGAGGACAACCTTGTCTTATAGATCTTTCAAGAAGGATCTTTGGAGTAAGAGCACCATTGCTATCAACCTGGGCAGTAGCATCTTGAAAGAGCATTTTAACCATTTGACATAAAGAATCAGGAAAGCCAAAAGCATTCAACACCAGGAACAAAAAGTACCATTCAATCCTATCATAGGACTTTTCAAAATCCAAAAGCAACATTGCTGCATTCTGATTTGTTATGTTTGCCCAATTCATTGCTTCCCAACTGGTGATCAAGTTCTCAAGGATGTACCTTCCCTTTATAAAACCTATCTGAGTGGAATTTATGATGGATGGAAGGATAAGGGCTACCCTATCAGCTAGCACTTTGGCCAAAATCTTATAGGAGACATTGAGCAAAGTGATGGACCTCCAGTTTTTGATTAGAGATATGTCCCCCTCTTTTGGGATAAGTTTGGCTATCCCTTTATTGATCTTATTACTGAGGGTTCCTTTTTCAAAGGCTTCCTTATAAACCAAGAGCAGATCACCACACACCCACTCCAAGGATGTCTTGTAGAATTCGACAGGGAGTCCATCTACCCTTGGGGATTTATCATCTTTGAGTGAAAGAATAGCCTTTTTGATCTCTTCCTTTGTTATCTCTTTCGCTAGGTCCCTTGCCATTTCATCACTGATCTTTTTTGGAATAATTTTTTGAATGTACTCTCTAGCCTATTTATTAGTCTCCCTCTCCCCTTCTGAGGAGTAAAGACCTTTATAGAACTGGAAAAAATGGTCCCTTATCTTATCTTGGTTCACTACTAAGGATCCATTTGCAGAGATTTGATCAATCTGTTCCCTAGCCTGCTTCTCCTTAATAAACCTAAAGAAGAATTTTGTTCCTTTGTCACCATTCTTAAGCCAGTTCATCTTGGCTCTTACTCTTAGGTCATGAATCTTGGGATTTTGGAGCCTCCTGAGCGAATCTTTGGCCATAATCAAACTATTTGTGAGATCTTCATCCATAGGATTAGATTACAGACTAGTCTCCGCTTGGAGGAGCATATCTTGGAGGAGAACCTCCTTCCTTCAACAGTCTTTAGCCCTCTTTTTCCCAATTGTCTAGAATAGAGTTTTCCAGCCTTATGTGTTCATTGACTATCTATCAATGGGGGAAATATTCTTATACATCCATTTATTGATCTGTCTGAGACACAATATGGCATTTCTACAATCATTATCCTTCAGGAGGTTAGTGTTTAGACATAAGCCATTGTTGCAGCCTACCGGCTTGGGGACACCATCCTTTAAGCAAAATTTAGCTCTGATGGGGTGGTGATCTGAGAGGGAATAGGGACAAACTTCCACGATACAACCTTCACACACTGGGGAGACCGAGAAAAAGGCCTTGCTAACATATAATCTATCAAGTCAGTAGTAGATTCTTTGACCCCCTTTTTCGAAGTTACACCATGTGAACCATATTGCATGGGAAACAATTTTCTGGCCTCCAATAGGGTCCTCAATCCCTAGTTTGGATTTCATTCTTTGCCAATAGAATATTTCATTACCTTTCTAGTCAAATCCAATTCCACCCCATTTATCTTCTTCCCTTTCTATAGAGTTAAAGTCCCCTCCAATAATCCAAGGAACATCCTGCATTGAATAGAGCCAGTTCCACAATTGAATCCTATCCTTATAGTCATTGAGGGCATATATCGAGCAGACCCCAAAACAACTTGCATCCTTCTTTATGACCACCCAGACTGCCTTGTTGCGAGGGGAGATCCTGAAGCTATTCACATGTTGGGCACACTTGTTTTCCATTAGTATTGTAGCACCCCCTTTACCCTTTTCATGGTTTGTAATAAATTGAGTGGCTTCTTTCCATATAACTTTTAGGCTTGTTTCAAGGGTGAAACTAGTTGCCTTAACTTCTTGCAAGAAAACAAAATCTTTCTCCTTTTTTTGTGTAAGGAACCTTCTTACCACATGCTTCCTATTAGGGGTTTCAATCCCCCTTACATTCCAGGAAATAAAATTAACCTCCATCAACTTTGTTCATTGGATGGGAGCCCTTTATCACTCCGAAAGTTATCAAAGCACTTAGGAAGTTTATTTTATGCTTCCACCCTCTTTGCATTAGGAGGCAAAATCCCACTGAGCTTTTTTCTCTTATCTTTCTGAGGGTGGTTGAGTTCCCCACTCTATACCTTTCTTCTTTCTATATCTTCGGGTCTTTTTGACAATAACTTCTATGGGGGTCTCTTCTCCATCAGTGGTGTCTCTAGTAGAAAGCATACCTATATCATCTGCAGAATCCATACCTGATTGTGATGCAAAACCATTAGAGATCATCACTCCACCAAGGAGGTTGGAAAGATTCATTAACATTTTAGGGACCATGATTTCATGCACTTTCTCATTCCCATCAACACATGATATAGTGTTGAAGGTGGAAGGCCTTTTGTCTGTTCTCCATATCCTTAGGGTGGAGAGACTCTAGGTCAACATTAGTTTCTTCAACGAGCCTTCCTTCTCTGGCCACATCTATTGGTTCCCAAATCAACAGATGCAATGAGTCCTAAAGAGTAGCCACTCTCTCATATTTAGAATCAACGGGTTGATATGGCCAATGAACGAGATAGTGAATAAAATACACCTTTCTCCCTTGCACTTTAGGCTCTGTTAAACCTAGGAGGGTGATCCCAACAGTGTGCTTTTAGATACTCGTGTGCCAAAGTATCAAACACACAGTGAATAGATAAATCTCCTTTATATGCTTAGCAGATATAATACATTAAAGGTATGGATGACCTTTATGGCAGTGTACACACTAAGCATGATATATATGATTCATTAAAAGTCAACACACAAACGTACATATATAGACAAGTAAAGTTGATTTAAATTTGTGACCAGCTATTGAATCAACCAACAAAATATAACATCAATAAACCACTTAGACCAGTGCTTCATTCATTGGAACAAAGTCATCTTAAACACCCACATAATCTGATAACAATATTTAAACTGACATTACATAAAGCTCTGAAATGTTGCATTACAATAGTTCAGCATAATATTCTGACCACTACTTCTTACTAGTATGCTAGCACTTAATTCACATGAATCTACAACTTCATTCAAGCACTTATATCAATTCTTTGAATTAATGGGAAACAAATAAACTACACACCCACTAAAAACCAATGGAGATGAAAAAAATAATCTTTGATTATATATATCCAAAACTCATAAAACAAGCACATAGGAGAGAAAGTAGTCTTGAAATTGCACTATTCAATATTATCCTGCCAGTTTGCAATTAAAATTACAATGATATCATGAACTCCAACCTAGAACAAAACCACTGATAAATGTTCTCTATTCCTATTACAATATTCCCTGTGATGAATTACAAAAAAAACCTCTTTGAAAATGAGGTAGAACGACAACATTTAAGGAAACAAAAAAACCCTAAATGTTCATCAGAAGAAGACCCTTGGCACATTTAGGTTCGCTGATCTTCAACTGCCTTTTCTTGCAGAATAATCTTCAACCTGCTCTCTGTTTTCTTGCTCCTTACTCCACTGCCCTACAACAAAAAAATATTCCTCTTTGTGAAAACTCATCATCCTTTTACCCATGTTTAAAATTCCTTGCAGCTGAAAAGAATCTTGAGTGAAATCCTTCATTCTTTATTCTACTATAAAAAGTCCCTTGGCTGTAAAATCTACATTTTCACCTGTGTATTCACCCTTTATTTTTACTTGCAACTCAAGTTTCTTATTTTCATAGTGAAAATCCTTCACATTTTTACAAGGCAATGAAAATCCCCATTTACCCGTGAACTTTACACTTTAAAAGATTCATCAAATAATAATATTTGACATTGGCCATGGGCTTCATCATCATTTACTCCACACCTCCCAACATTTATCGCCAATAGCTAATGAAATATGGAAAGGTGAAAACTATTAGCGATTGCTGCACTTTACATAAACATTACCCAACAACAAAAATATTGTTTCCAATTATGGAGGCTTTAAAATATTATATTTAATGTCTTTTCACTTTCACCATAATTTTCTCCAACAAGTTTTCACGACAACAAATAAAATTTTATTTTATTTGTAAAACTATACTTACCACAACCACCATCATGCATCTCTGATGCAAATAAAAATGAAAAAACCAAATAGCGATGTGTGATATGAAAATGCATCCATCACACATCGCAAATATGATGAGGAGAAGAGCCCTCAAAATTGCGATGGGCAATGAGTTTTCCTGTGCAGCTATGAATATGGTCTCCATGAACTTCATCCAATGGCAACCAAGAAAATTAAACCTGTCTTTTGTACAATGAACATTTGAAAATGCATCTCTTTGGAAAGAAACCATCGCTCATTGCTTTGGAAAGAAGAGCCATCAATTAGCGATGGGCGATGGACACAACAACCATCGCTCATCGCTAAGTTAAACTCAAAACTCTCCCGTGAAATAGAGATGTGCGATGATTTCCAATTTGATGAGGAACAAGACACTTCAATCCATGATGGGCGATGAGAAGCCACCGCCATCACTGATCACCAATTCAAATGAGAATTACAAATCCAAAATAGCGATTGGCGATGAGTTCGTCCATGTGAAGCCATTGAGTTTGAATATGAGAGAGTGGCTACTCTTTAGGACTCATTGCATTTGTTGATTTGGGAACCAAAAGATTGGTGACTCTATTGGGGACACCTTTGTATCCTTGATACAAATGTGTTCAAGACCATTTAAAAAGAGTCAAAACAAAATGAACATCTGGTTCAAGCATTAAAGAAGTTCTAAATCTGCAAATGGATTTGTTATAGCCCTAAGGTGACTCTGTTGGAAGAGCTCAGATAAAGATATACTTGCTTCAAAGGTTTTCCTCTTGTTGAAGAGGTGGCGACTCTACTTAGACAATTTCTACACATGAAGGGCCACTATTTGTTATTGTAACCTAAAAAATCTCTATTCAAAGTTGCAGTAACTTGAGGTGTGAAGGTACATAGTTCTCTGCATATTTTCATTTACTAAACCTATTGTATGGATTGAAATTGCTATTCCACTTGAAGTTTTATTCACAAAATAGCAATTATGGATGGTTAGAATGAAGTAGTATATCTCAAGTATTACTATCTATTTACATTTATTCTTCAATCTTTCATGATTAATATGATTGTGCACCATTAGTTAAAATCAAATTTGCATGTATCCATAGATTATAAAAGAGAAATAACCATGCCACTAGAGACTTGTTTGCATATTGTCAAAAAGCTTCATAAGTCTGAAAATCCTCAGACCGTTGAAACCCCAAAGTACAAGAACCTAAGTGTGAATAGGCCTAGGATTAGGACGGAATGGAAAGATGTATTCAAAAGGGGAGTTAAGGAGTTAAACAATAGGCACCTGATGGCTATACAAGCCTAGTTAAAAGATGATCATACTAGATCTATTAGCCAAATTGCTGCACCTTTTGTCAATTCCTTTGACTCATTATATGACCAATTAGACTTGTCATGGGTTGATTATAAGGGTAAAAGTATGCCATCTTGAGTCTATAAGCAAATGCATAGGTTTAATGGATGCAATATATGTGAAGGAGATACACATAGCCAAAGTTTCTATAATTTCATGGTGAAACATTCATTTGGAGATCAGGATATGTGGATGAGATTTTTTGTTCGATCCTTTGAAGCTAAAGCTAAGGATTAGTACTTGAGTTTTCTTGAGAAGTCCTTTCCTTGCTGGGATAAACTAGTGGATGCCTATAGAGAAGAATTTGCAAAAGAACCTTCTGATCTTGTCACAAAGTTAAAGCAACTTAAGAAACAAGATGATGAATCAAGCATTTCTTTTATTCACAAATTTTCTATTGCTCTTGCACTAATCCCTGGAAGTTTTAGACCTAGTACACTAGATTGCATTCATACGTATTTTGAAGATTTTGAGGGATCTAGTGCACTGATAAAAGACTTTGAAATTTTGAATATACAAATGGCTTACACATGCTTAGACAATATGGAAAAAATAAGGAATGAATATATGCAAAGTTTATTGTCTTCAATTGTGGGTAAACATGTTGATGAAACCAGTAGCTGTATAGATGCAAATGATCAAATGTCTTTAGTTTTTAATATAGAAAAGTGCATCCTTGAAAAGGAAGAGGTTAAGAGTGTTACCATCCACTGATGCTCCTAATAGTGAAAATGTTTCTCTTTATTTTCAAGAAGATATAAATGGTCAAATCAATGATGAAACTCAGTCTATGAAGTTTCTAAATTTTGATAGTGGTAAGGTCTTGGTATGTCCTGAGTTACAAATTAGTAAGGCATGTTTTTCTACTGGAGGACAAGAGGAAGAAATGGTTGAAAGAATGGATCAGGATTGTGGTCTATTGAGTAGTGAACAAATTTCAAGTTTGCTAACCATTGAATATCAGAAAAATGCACATATGAGTAACCCTCAGATATTGTGTAGTGATCATATTGATTTTGAGAGTGATAATGATATTTATTATAAAAGATATGAAAAATGGGTATCTGATACTCCTTCCAGTAATGCAAAGGCCAGTCACCATGGTGATAATTTGGGTAATGACAAACAACCATTTGATTTTAATGATGCATTGTATGATGAACATGAAAGTATGTAGGGTGATGCAAATTCAAAAACTTGTGTTGATGAGTTGAGGACAACAGATAATCATGAAGCTTGTATATCTGGTAGACAAGCTTTTGAAAGTTTTAATGCAGATTTGGATAAGTACCTGTTTCTTGATTTAGATGAGCCTAGTTATGAGTCTTTTCATGTGTATATAAAGGCTGATTTAAAAGAGAAATCAAATTATCTTTTGGAACCAAAATTACTCACTTTTTAACAGGCTTTGGATTCCAAAGATGTTAGTATGATGTGTTCAGAAGATGTCAGAGTAAGTAAAGATAAAGATAGGGTAGATATTCTTGATGATTCTCTACACCAACATGTTGAGGCACAAAAACAGGGTGTGCCAATTATATATGTGTATTTATTTGCATACACTTGGAGATAGTTTGCATAATATGCATAATCTTTTGATTAGCTCTTGTTATCATTTCACTTTAGACATGCAAACTATCAATCAGATTGAGCTTGATGATCCCAACTATATGGTAGAGTATGAGTGCTAGTTTTTAAATGAGCAATATTTTTTACAACTGGATGAATTTTTTTTACAGTGTGGTAATGAGCAAAACATCAAGAGAAGTTGTTTTCAACTTTACAACATTTTGGATGACAAAACTTATGAGTCATTGCCACATGATAATCAGTATTTTAGGGGTATGCCTGATTTGCAGATACAGGGTAATTATGAATATGTTCATAATGTTGTTCTTGCTAAGTTATTGAGAAATGCCAATATATTGAATCAGGTATGTTCGAGTGATGTCTTTAGATTGGATTAAGTGAAGTGTGGTGAGAAATTTGTTTATGGCAGAGGTAAGAGAAGATCTACATTTTTTGGTGGCCTTGGGCCATTAGATATAGCTTGACTTGTCAAACCAAAGTAGTTGGGGGCAAAGATGACTTTTTGACTCTGTTTCCCAATGGAGTAGGCACTTGGTCTGCTCTCCTAGAGGATCCTAAATTCTCGCTCTGTTCACTGAGGAACAAAATTCCCCAAAAAGAGCCACTGATGGCACTTTCAAATTTTGCAAAATTCTAAGCATGCTCAAGTTAAAACCCTAAGAATTTTAACCTAATAATTTTTGTTACATCTATTGTAGGGTTCTTATATGAGGTTTAGGGTTTTGTTTCATTTTTTTTGGCTTGGCGTTCTATTCTATCATTTACTGGTATATTTTGTTGTCGGCCATAAAGAATATTTTCATGCACGTAAAATATCATCATGTGATTGACCTTTCCCATGTCTAGGTTTGAATCGCCTAAGTTTCTACATCCATTGTATTGCATGATTCATAAATCCCCATTCCTACTATTCTCATGTTGTCCTAGGGAAGCCCCCTTTCTTAAAACAACTAATAAGCACATGCTTAGAAAGTTCCCACTTATGTCCCGATGGCCTTCATAGTTGCATCGCTCATCACTGATTTATTCATTGATTCATACTTTGAATTAGCAATGAGTGATGGATTGATATTTTCCCTTTAATATCACTCATCGCTAATGGCTTTTGATCCTTCAACATTGTAATAGTGATGAGCGATGCTTTTGACTTTATGTTCTTATCGCTCATCACAAATGGCCATGAAAGGATAAACTTGGAACAGTGATGAGTGATGTGGTGAAATTTCTTGTATATCGCTTGATCGCGGATACATTTTGAATATAAGGTCTCACATCAGTGATACGCAATGGATGTTGTAAAAGTTGTAAAATGTTTTCATCGCTAATTGCTTGCAAAATATATGAGAAGAATTAGCGATGAATAAATGCCATATTATGTTATAAATTTATCGCTCATCGCTGATTCATTTTAGAAATTGAGTTCTAAAATGGCGATAAGGGATGGAGGATCTTTAAGGGGTTTTATCTCCCGCTAATGTGATATGATCATATGAGTGATATTTTTGATGTTTGTTTTATGTAGGTTGTACATGTTCAAATTTGGTGCTGACACATCTCCCATCACAGATAGAATCTTAAGAGCAAGGTTTGAATTAGGGATGCATGATGGAACGATAAATGTGACCAGAGGTTAGGCCATATAACTAGGGGCTAGAGAACATCGCTAATAGAGCCAAGTGAAGATAAAGTAGACTGGCGATGAGCGATGACCATAAATGAAAAAGGAAACGTGGCATAATCCTAGAGATTTTGCATAGATCAGAAAGGAAAGTAGTAGGGAAATTGGAGAACCGTTGATAAAGTCTTATAGTAGGATGATTTGATGGACTAAAAATCATCACATAAATAGCCTCATCACTAAATTGTACCCTAAATCTTGGCGAGAATCAGCAATGAAGTGTATAAAGAAAGTTTCTCTCCAAGAAATTGGTCCTATGTACTTCACCGATATTAATGAGAAGCATGAATTAGGTTGGTGATACATGCTAATTGTCAGATCAATTATGATTAATCAAGTTTAAAAGGAAACATGGAAACATTTGAAATAACCTCACTATTTTCAAGGAGCAAGTTGATAATGGTCAAAAAATAAAGCTCATGGCCACCTTAGATAAAGTTTTAATTTCTCTAAGATGAACGGTCTAGATGTAGAGCCAAAATGAATAGTTACCAATTCGCTTGTGTAAGGAATTCTAAATCATTAATTTTGCATGCTCAAATTTTCTATTTAATGCAAGTTGATTGCTACTTTATTCACACTATCTTTTCAGACTGCAGAAGAAGTAAGGTATGGGTAATGGAGGTGATTAAGTTTTCCTAAGCATAGTTTCAGTGTCTTCATCTTGAGAAAATTGGTATGAGATTAGGCTCTCTAGTATATTTGGGATTTTTGTTGCTTGAGTTGTCTACAATTGTTGGGATTGGGTCGCTTCTCTTGTGGGTTCTAAGTCAAAAATCTTTTTAACTATCTCTTTGCTAGTTCTAGTGAAAATGGGAAAAATTGGTGCATCATTTCCACTTGTTAGGAGGTCTAGCTAGCTAAGTGTGTTTGAATGCCATGAAGACATAGCTGACCAAGAAGCCATGGCTTCTCCTGAGATCTCAAAAGGGAAAAGGAGGGATAGGGGCCATAAGAAGAAGTCAATTGTGCAGAGTACATACTATTTAAGGAATAGGACCCTTCTTGGTGAAGTGGTTGAATACAAAGGAAAGGAACTGGAAATGCCAGTGAAAAAGGCCAGAAAGAAGGAAAAGAGCCACAAAACCCTCTTGGGTAAGCACAACTCTCCTATCGTGCTTTCAAACTCTCCTTCGGATGCTGAAGCTGATCATGACTCAGACTATGTCTAGTACTTGCATTCCTTGGAGCCATATGGGAGTTTTGATGATGACGTGTTGTGATACCTCCAATTGTGTTGAGGACAAGGAGTGGTTGGGAATTTTTGGATGCCAACGACTCTAAATAGGGTCACTTCCTATTTTAGTTTTTGATGAAACCATGGCCTTTGCATAGGAGGTATTTGTGTCTGTGGTTTGTCTTTTGTTTTCTCATGCTGATGTGGCTGGTCTTCCAGATGATATGAACCAAATCATTTTTATTCCAAACAACGAATGCTATGACAATGACGGCTAATATTCTACACATGTTTTTTTCCTCCCCTATTTTGAAATGATTACGTATGAAACTGCTTGGGGATTCCTTCAAGGAGTTAGTTAGAATTAGGTTTTTGAAATGAACTCAAATGAAATTGAAATTGTAATTCAACTGGGTGCTTGTTGCTTCCCTGTTTATATAAAGGGGATTCATGGCTGAAAAAAAAGAGAGTTCATAATTTTGAGTCTAGATATGGTCACAGTAGATACTAAGCTCTAATAGCAGAATATAATGTAAATAGGTACTCTAGTAGATATATCAGAAGCAAGTCTAAGATGAAAGTTATTTTGTGTATGAATCTTAAATATGTTTTACAATGAAATACTAGAAATGAAGAAGAATTTTAGTTTCAGAATATTGCTCTCCTATGTATTTTCTTCCAAGTTATGAATGAAGATTGTTAATGAAAACTTCATTTGTCTTTTATCATTTGCAAAGAATGTATGATTTTTTTTTATTCTTTAGTTCAAAGAATTGATTAAATGCTGAAATGAGCTCATTGGTTTGTGAGAAAAGTATATAGGATTTAGTAAGGAAGTGATATTCTGTAGACACAGTGAGTTAGATGTTACAAAGTGACACTCTAATGGTCCACTAATTTTTGAGCTTCAATCAAAATTGTATTACCGATTGATTACTAGTTGTAATTCATTTTTTGCCTTAGATAAAGCAACAATTAATTTATTAGTTTGTCTTGTGGTCAGTTGAGCTAGTATTGAATTGGGCCTAGGATTTAAGATGAAGAATGATTCAAAATACTTTAAATTACAACATCCCAACTCTAAGTATGAAGGATCACTTCTTGAGAATAAGTAACACTTGTATCTAAGGTTTGACGAGCTTTTGATAAGGTAATTTTCAAGGAATAGTGCATCTGTGTGAAGAAATACTCTTGACCAAGTGTGAAATATTATGAGTATTTATGGGATTAACCTCCCTGGGTCTCACAGAGCCCAAAGAGAAGAAGTAAAGTAATAATTACTCTACTTAAGTGTTGGCCAATCCTCAACCTAGCTGATAATTGGGTCGTGGCAAGACCATAGGTTAGGATTGAGATTAAGTTTGGTTCTAGAAAAATAACCAACAACATCCAGGCCAGGGGAGCTCTCCCTATTATCCAAGGTTTTACCCTCCCCATTGGGGGTTTGTAATGTATTTTCTCCACCTTCTTCTAGAGGGTAACCTTCAATTTGAGAGCCCATCTCATTGTTCTCTTTAAATTATTTCGAATTAAAAGTATATATATTCTTTGCCTGGTTTAGGATTAGGATCATTAGGTTGCCTCAAATTTAAGAGAGCCAATTGTTGTGCATTCAATTTAAGATTACCATATGTTCTACCTAAATTCCTTAGAGATTCAAGCTTGGGCCCCTCAATTTATTTTTGGTGTACATTATTCACTTCGTGAAGAAGAGAAGTCGAGTTTTCTTCTATAGTCTCTGCTAATGAGTTAATTTTTGCCATTTCAAATTTCTCTCTGTGTAAGGAGTTATTCCTTGTTTTCTTGTTGAGGTTAGGGCTTGATGGGGAGAATCTCTCATCAAGCTGTTGTGGAGTGGGGCCCAATTGAACAAAGTCCCCCATATTATTTACTTCATTCTCTGCTCGACCCTCCATTGTAGAGGGCTGTTTATTGTTTTTATTTTTCTTATTCATTTTTCCAGAGGTGGGTTTGGAGTTAGTTTTATTTCTTATTAATGAAAAGTTCCTTCTAATATGGCCTTCACGTCTACATAAATAACACACATTTAGCCCTCCTATGGTTTCAATTCCACAACAAACTGTGTGTGTGAAATGTGGGAGAGTTAGTAAATCAACACAAACATCAATGAGACATATTACATTAAAGATTTGAATCATAAACTACTATAATTGTAGCAAAACAAATCTCCAAAGACATTCCATTGTTCTCTATTCTCAAGGATTTATTAAACCATATTGGCTCTCAGATTTTGTATGTGCATTATGGCTGTTAAAATGACAACTTGAGAAATGAGATGCTGTTCAAAATGCAAGAAATCTAAGTTCCTACATGAAACTATGTGATAAAAGTCATGATGCTATGATAATGGTGATATTGACAAATGGATAATGATGCTAACTTATGTGATGCAAATGTTGTGATAAGAAGTTAAAATGATTATGCATATGCTCAAATAACCATTGATATGATAAACTAAAATGTAACTATAAGGCAAGACATGAAATAAAATGCAACTATAAAGCAAAAGATGATTCTAATTTAAAATGATACTACAATGCTAACTTATTATTCCTGCATAATAAGTTTTCTCAAATGTGGGATGCCAAATACTATAGAAAATGGTTGTATTTATAGGATTTTCAAAGCATCTTGTGATGTGGGAACGATCGACGGTCCAGATTCAAACATGAGGGATGAATAGTGGAGATGGAGAGAATCAAGAAGGATGTTCCCTTGACCAAAGACAATGTGCCAAATGGATGAAGGAATAAAGTGTGTAAGAAAAAGAACATGTGTTCAAAGTTTGTTGAAGATGATTCTAATTTAAAAATTAGAATTATTTAATTTCATGTGACCATGGTGAGGTGGCATGAAAACTTGTAGACGTGCTTGAATTCCAAATTTGGGATGAGTGAAAATTAATTAAATTAAAAAAACTATAGAAATTTGTTTATTTAATTAAATTAGAGGAATGTGATTTTAGATTTGGAGAATTAGAAGATATGAACTATATAAATAAATTGAGAATTTATTTATAAGTAGATGAAATATTAATTAAATAACTAGTATTTAATTAATTAAATGTCTTGACCGATTTTAGGTGTATACATTTTTCCCCTCTTTGAAGTAATGTGTTTACACATTGCTTCAAAGACAATTTTGTTGCTAATGTTGACAAATTTTTTTTTGATGCCCCAGACGTTGATTTCTAGGTGATGACGGATATATGCCCCTTCGGGAGATAAATCGGTGAATTTTTGAATTTTTGAAATTTTTGATGATTTTTCGATGATTTGATGATGATCTCAAAATTTTATGATTTAGAAACAAATCATCTCTCGAAAAATGATGTATAAGCCACTTGGTGGTGATTTGATGAATTGAAGCCCATTTGAAAATAAAATAAAACAACCCCATAAAAATACCACTTAATTAGCCTAAAAAAGGTTAAAAAGTTGGATTAGAAGTTCATTTGAGCATTTGCAATTTGAAGAACTTGAGAGTGATTAGCAATTTAGAAAGTTTGGAAAAATGGCGATCCCTTACCACACACATCGGTTCGAGTGAGTCAGGTCTCACAACTTCCCGACGGCATACAATCCTCTTGTATGTACCCCTAAAATCTTCCCTCGTAATCTGTGCAATTCATTTTTCCCTCCATTTTCTTGTTTGAATTTGGCTTTTGTTACTTTAGCGCATAGGATTACTGCAATAGCGAATTCATTGTCTGTTGTAGCACATTCATGAACTTAGTGCATTGGATAAATGAATTAGCACATAGGTTCCTGTAGCGCATAGGTGACCCGAAGTAGCACATTCATGAAATATTTTAGCACATAGGATGTTTTAGCGCTTAGGTGGATTGAATTAGCGGATTGATTATATGATGTAGCACATAGGATGAATTATCACTTTGACAAAAGGGTTTAGTGCATAGATCAAATGTAATGGCACATTGGAACCCTATTTTAGTGCTTTGATGAATTTTCCTGGCACATAGGGTTTTTTAGCGCATTGAAACACTGTTCTAGTGCATTGATAATTTTTAAACCAGATTGATGATTTTGTTGATTAGACTCCTTGATTTCGATGATGTTTGATCGCTTCAGCCTTTGATTTGATGATGATTGATGATGTTGATAGGTTAGATGTCCATTGATCTCATGATAGGTGAGATTTAATGATTGATACTGATAATTGACCTCATGATAGGCGAGGATCAATGCTAGTTTGATTGATTGAGTGACCTCATGATAGGCGAGGTGCACTAATTGATGAACTTTATGATAGGTGAGGTTGAATTGATTGATGAACCTCATGATAGGTGAGGTTGAATTGATTGATGATGAACCTCATGATAGGCGAGGTTGAATTGATTGATGATGAACCTCATGATAAGGTGAGGTTGGATTGATTGATGATGAACCTCATGATAGGAAAGGTTGAATTGATTGATGAACCTCATGATATGCAAGGTTAAATTGATTGATTGATGCTCATGAGATTTGATTAAAGTCTCACCAAAGCTGATTAGATTGATAGGCTAATTGATTTTTGATTGATTGATTTGTTGATTGATGTCGATTGATTGATTAGCTAATTTGTGATATTTTGTGATGATAGGATCCTTTGACGAGAAAACATATTAGAGAGTGTTTTCCCAGGATGTGGGATTTGATTCCACACCTGATGCCGCCTAATGTGGCTGTGATCGCACAATGTAGATTGTCATCCCTGATTGATATGCCCCAGATTAGGATTAATAGGGGTTGCTGACATATTTAATAGAAAGGTGGCACAATGAGCATAACACCTTCCATTTTCCCACTAGCGAGATCACAGTTACTCTAGAGGACATATATCAGATTATGCAGATACCTGTGGTTGGGGAGCTTGTCTTATATGATTCTCAGGAGTAGGGTGGGACTGATGCATTGCGTAGAGTATTCGAGGATGATCAGATATGTGGCTATGAGATTCCTTGGAGGGATATGGTTGATGCTTACACCACTTTTCCTTCTATTCTTGCCATGTTTATTGGAGGGTTCCTTTGTCTTGATCGCAGGTCAAAGGGACTATCAGTTGGATGAGGGCGGATTTTGGAGAGAATGATTGCTCAGGGCACTAGATATGCATGGGGTTGTTGTATTCTTGCTCATCTGTACCATGACTTACACTAGGTGGTCTATCTTTGCAGGGCTAGTTTATCGGTTAGGATCACATTGCTTTAGGTCTGGGGCTAGGAGCATATAGCAATCACATGACTAGTTGTAGATAGATAATGACCAGCTATGAGGCCATACGTTCATATTTATGTCAGTCAATTTGCTTAGCCTGGGCTAGGAAAACTTGAGTACTAGAGGAGCACACTAGATGATCTTGAGTCTGTGGTATGGTGACTGTATCTTGATTGTGAGTAGTGGCCTGAGGATGACACCGAGATGCCATTTTTGTGTCAGTCCTTGTACCTGATTAGCCGTACATGATTCATTATTGAGATATTCTTGTTGTTGAGAGTACTGAGGTAGTATGGTAGGGTTCAGGTGATGCCCCAGGGAGTGGCCCATTATGCACGATGATAGGTGGATTCGATATAGTGGGGACCTATTTTGTCTTATGTTGCAGCTATGCAGTGTTTCCAAGGGTTACATGCCGTCATTTGGGAGGTGCATTTGGAGATCATCGATGTGCTGATATCAGAGGAGTATGCACAGTACATGTTCTTACATCCATTCCAATAGCTTACCATCCTAGATGAGCCAACACATTGTTAGAGGAGGAGGGGGTAGAAGGTCATGGGTGGAGGCGGTGGAGAGGGGAGGAGGAGGAGGAGGATTCAGAGTAGGAGTTAGAGAGCAGTGATGACGGGGATGGTCATGGAGATGGAGGCAATGGGGATGATGATGGGGTGATGGGTGAGGAGATGAGGGTGGAGGAGGGACAAGTCCTAATGTTGGAGAGATGAGAGTGCCTTGCAAGAGGCGACATGTGGAGATTCAACTACCCTTGCCACAACAACAAACATAGATTGTTGCATTACAAGTACAAGTTGAGACATTGCAGGGTCAGCTTGAGTAGGTTTAGGCTTTACTAGCGTAGGCTCAAGGGCAGATTACTGTATTGAAAACAAAGAGGGATGCTGCCAGATAATAGGTACAGGCTCAACTCACACAGGTGTAGGCATAGGGATAGGGATAGATGTAGGCACAGGTTGCCACACTTTCTGCAAAGAGAGACACTTTGCGACAATGGGTGGAGTAGGTCGAGGGTGTCTCTGAGAGATTACAATAGGTTGTAGGGGCTGTCGGTGCTTCAGACTATTTTAGGGAGATATGCCATACCACCTAGGAGGCTGAGTTTTACAAGGTTTGATATCATGATGTGGTTCCTCCCGAGCGGCGGGAGAGTTTTGCACAGTCTTGGTTAGGAAAGTCTCGATCTCAGACCACTAGCATGGGTGTTACACACCCACTTCCAGGAGATCAAAGAGATCCTGGTGCAAGTCCGTCAGGTGGGGGAGGCACTGGTCATGTGATGCCGACACCATCTGAGGGGAGCACGACATAGCTCTGATTATGATGAAATTTTTTGATGTATCTTGGGACATGATGTATACCTCTTTATTCAATTGAGACATTGCTGATGTACCTCTTGATTTGAGACATTATGATACACTGCCATTTTTGATATTGATGTATCTCTTTATACCTTTGGATATCCTTGTACACTTTGACATTATGATTTTGAGGTTATATGATATGCGTTGATGATTATGATCTATGTGTCTATATGATGTTTATATGATGATGATCATGATGATTATGATGGATGCATTTGATTTCTATTTTATGATGATGATCATGATGATTATGATGGATGCATTTGATTTCTATTTTATATATGGTATGTGATAGTTCTATATGATGATGATGATGATATGCTATGGATGCAAATGATGATGCAACTGATGTGTTATGATTCTATGATGCTTTATGAATGATGTCTATATGATGTATGTGATGCATCCTATTATGCCAATGAAATGTGATGCATTTTATGTTTTTGTACTTTCCTAATGCAAATAAATGATGCAATGAATGAATGAATGATGTATGAAATGATCACATGATGGTGCATGGTTCTATGTGTTTATGATGTTTATATGATGATTATGTGATGTATGCAATGATGATAATGCATGATTGATGATTCAATATGCTTAATAGATGATGTTTTATGCTATGTGAGATGGATTTGATTATGCAAATGATGTATGATGTGTATGTGATGATCCAATTATTCCTTTGTCAGTCTTGGATTTGAGTAATAACAAATTCATCTTTACTACTGGTTTTAGATGTTCATAACAACGACATTATGTTTTTACCAGTCATGTTCTTTTTGGAAATCTTACTTTGCTAGACATTTCTTTCAATCATCTTATGTGAATCCAAGATCCATTTATAAAAGGAGTAAATGATTTTAGTGATGCATCAAGTTCAATTATAGATGCATCAAGTTCAATTATGCCCCTATTAAAATAGAGATGTATTTCTACTTGGAAATCTTACTCTATTGGACATGTCTTTCAATCATCTTAATGGACCAATTTCTTAATCCATTAATAATTTATGAAATGATTTGAATCATGCAAGTAAGATGGAATGCACTTATTTTTATGTTGTCTAATGCAAATATTATGATGTGATGTATGTATGGATGAATGTTGTGATAATGCTTTCTAATGTATGCAAATGATGATGCAATTGATGTGCAACTATATGAAAATGATGTGTTTTTGGAAATGTCAAGTGTACTCAATCCATTAGTGCCAGAGATAACATCATTGTGAAATTGTTGTAGCTTTGAAGATCCCATAGATACAGATGCAAAATAACATGGATGCAATCTAACTTAACCATGCAAATCTAATATGTAGATGTTGTCATTTGTAACAACCGATTTGTCGTGCTTTTTATCATCATTGAGCCTTTAAAATGTTGAAAGTGAGTACAAGCATCAATGGCATAAGTAGACCATGATGACCTGAGTACTACTTCCATGATTTTTGATATTGCAAGTTAACACAAGCATCTAAGTATAATTGAATTGAGATGACCTGAGTATTGCTTGCATAAAAAACAAGAGTTAACCGTTTTCCTATGCAAATTCAAAATGTCATTAGTGATACTTTTTAAAGCACGTCCCATAAAAATTTGCACAGTAATAGTGATCAACTCACAAACAACAAACAAAGAAAAATCATACTCCTTCATGTCTCCTTTAGTTCAATACATCATTGAGGTGCTCCAGAGATATGATAACAAAAATAAAAGTTCAACAGTTGAACATTCATGCCACAGTGATAAAGCCATGATTCAAAAGAACATCATCACTTTAACGTGTGCTTTTGGTTTGATTGATTTGGCTATTTTGATTTGGATGGTTGATGTGTTTTTGATAGTGATTGATGTTCAATGTTGGGTTGCACTATGATCATTGTTTTGGTTGTGTTACCCTACTACCATTTGTCTATTGGTTTAAGTTCAAAGTTTATTGCCCCCAGTGAGTTTAGGATTTTGCCCGTAGTCTAGGGTGAGACACGACCGCGATGCCAGGATATGTACACGATGCTTTCTGATGATAGTCAGAATGATGGAAAAAGTGAATGGAAAAAGTAGATGGTCGACATGCTCAAATAGATGGAAAATATTACCTATCAAAAATAGCACCTGTTTCCAGGTTTTCACTAGTTTTTATTGCACTTTTTCATATTTGATGATTTTTTTGATTTTTTTTGATTTTTCACCTTTTTTTGTATTTTTATTTTTTTTAGATTTTTTTGTTGTTACCAAGATGCTTGTTTGCTAGGTTTTCATCAAGGCAACCATTTTTTCAGGATGTTTTTTGATGTTTTGTATTTTTTTCTTTCTTTTGTTGTTACCAAGATGCCTGTTTGCCAAGTTTTCATCAAGGCAACCATTTTTTCAGGACATTTTCTAATGTTTTTGTATTTTTGCAAGACTTTTCCAGTGCACTGGATGATTCGGGTGTAGAATTTCTTGAGATGCAAGCTGTTGAGGGGTTCATCAAACAAATCCCCTTTTGGTGTAGACAACTGATATGCTCCTGATCCAAAAACTGATATGACACTTTGATCCTGTGTGAATGATCGTGCTGGATGAAAGGACTCAATTGGAATAAATAGTATGAGTGGAAAGTATGGAGGGTGATAGATATGACAGATAAAAGAAGCTATGATAGGATCCCTAATGTGGACACTACGTGGGCCATCAGGCTTCAAATGAAAAGGAGCTTGGGCAACCAATGAGTTATAGTATGTGAAGAGGACGTGATCAAAGACACATTGAAATACATCAACAATGGAAGTGTAATGATATGACAGATATGTGAACATGGATGGGTGGAAGGGGACATGTGGTATAAATGATATGAATGGAGGAGACTATGGATCAACAAGTTCTTTCTTTGATTTACTACTTTGATAGATGCCCCCAGTGATTTGTGGGGGAGAGGCATGTTTGGAGATAAAATATTTCTTGCTTTTATTTTTGATTTGTCTGATAGCTTTTTATTTTGGCTAGGGCACTTGTCTGGATCTTTCTTTCTTTTTGATTTGTCCAATAGCTTTTTGTTTTGGCTAAAGGAATTTACTTGATCTTTCTTTCTTGGCATGCTTTCTTTTGATTCCGGATCTCCATTTGATAAAGGCATTTTTACCTTTAATTCTTGACTTGCCTACTTTATATTTTCTTTGAGTGATACTTGTTGATCAATGTCAAGAGGTGGATGAATGTGGATGAGATGGATGAAGTTAGAATGGTAGTGGTGATGCCATCAATGGGGTCCTTGATACTATCTTTTTTGGTACTGGTAACAGTAGTGGTGGCTTGCACATCCTTGATGACTTGGAAAGATGACTTGGTAGAGGAAACATTAAGAGATTCATACCCTAGCCCTTGGCAGGTGGGAGGGAAAGATGATGGTTGGTTATCCTCATCGAGATCATGATCAAAGAGTGGGTTATCATAGATGTCTTGGTCAAATAGGGGGTTGTCATGGGTATCAAAAGTTGGAGTGGAAGCATATATGGAAAGGGTAGGTGTATCATCAGGATCACAAAAGGTTTCAATCCTAGCATGGTCATCTTCCTGCATGTCTTCTATATTTGTCTCAAGATCATTGTTGGAATTCTGATCCTTCTCGATGGTAGTAGCAGTGTATTTTGCTAACAAATTATCCAAATAGTATTCTCCACATCCTAAATCATGGATTTGGACCTTGGTGTTTGATAGTGCAGTAACTATGGTAGAAGCTTTTAAGGATTCAGGATCAACATGTGTTTGGGAAGAAGATACTTCACAATTGCTAGGGGTTTTAGCTTTAAGATTTAGATTATGACCATACATAAAAGAATTAGGATCTCCTTGTATTGTGATTTCAACTCCCTCATGAGAAAACTTCAAACATTGATGGTATGCAGAGGACCTGCTTGCATTTCATGTATCCATGGTCTTCTAAGGAGGATATTATAGGTCAAGGGGAGATCAAGGACTTGGCAAACTGCATATTTCACCATAGGGCCAACTCTGATTGGTAGAGTAACTGATCCTTTAGATAAGCACTCCTCTGCATCATATCCCTTCATGGTAATATTATTACTGGAGTCTATGACATTTTTTGAATATCCCAATGCATGAATAAAATTTAAAGAGTAGATATTTAGACCTACTCCTCCATCTATTAGAACACGTTTGACCAAGAATTTATGGATCAAAACCTCAATATGAAGTGGAGAATTATGTGGATGGGTGAGTGATGCATCATAATTTTTAGTGAATGATAGGCAATGAGGTGCGGTCGAGTGTCACACCATAGCTTGGGATTGACAAAATTTCAAATCAGCTGGTACAATGTCTTGTTTATCATGAATTTGACTGTGAATTGCAAAAATGTTAAGAATGGTAGTGTCATATACATAGTTTACATTCTTTCCTTTGCTGTTTGATGAAGAAGATTCCCCTTTTTCATAGTTTGGTAGAGGGTTCTTGAATGCTCCATGATCATTGTTTGTTTGGGGTCCTTCTACAAATATTGTCTTGTTATCAATCAAATCTTGCACCATATGTTTCAGCTGCATACAGTCATTCATTTTATGTCCTTTGTTCCAATGAAAGTAATAGAAATGTGCATCATTCCACCATGGTGGTTTAACTTGTGGGTTATAATCTCGTGCCTTCGGTAACATTATAACCTTGGCTTCAAGAAGATCTTTCAATGCTGATTCTAAGGACTGTCCCAAAGGTGTGAACCTTCTTTGATTTGATGATGGTATTTTGTATGAGGTTGAAGCTGGTTTAGATTTGTTATTTTTTGGGTTGTTGTTTTGATTGGAACTTTGGTTGTTGTTTTGGTTGTTGGGTGGATTGTTGTTCTGATTTGATTTGGTGGAAACTGCTGTCAAGTTGAATACATGTTTTGCATTTTGGGTTTCAACTACACTGTCATTGTTACCCACATTCTTTTTTCATTGCCAAAACTTTGGTTTGTCACCACTATTGTAATTGTTGGAGGAATTTGATGAGTTTTTTTCATTGTAAATTTTGATGTCTCCTCTCTTCACCAAAGCCTCTTCAATTTTTAGTCCGTTTTCAATTAATTTTTTTGAAGGTAGGTGGGCATTGTAATTCTAATCTATAGCTCATCTCATCATTTAGGTTATCAATAAAGATTTCCATATTTTCTTTTTCAGGTACGGGATGAGAATACCTCGCAAATAACCTTCTCCATTATTTTAGAAAAGTGAGGAATGATTCACCCTTTTTCTGTTTCAAGTTGCAAAGATCTTTCATTGTTATGTCATGTTGGATGTTATAAGAATATTGGGTGATGAACTTGTTAACCAATTCTTCAAAGGTTCTAATTGGTGGTGCGATTTTGGAAAACCATTCAAGGCATTGTCCACCTAGACTTTGTGGGAACAACCTCACCAAATAAGTTTCTTCATGTGCAAACTCAAGACTCATGGTTCTAAATTCCCACAGATGATCTATTGGATCAATTTTACCATTGTATTTGTCATACTTTGGGAATTAGTAATGTTTGGGAAAAGGATTTATGTGGATATCTTGATCAAAAGGATATAGACAAATGTCTTGGATCAATTATCATTTTGAGGTTCCCCTTTGGATGTCAAGAATTTTTTGTTGAAGGTTTTTCATTTGATGAGTTAGGGCAACCACTTGTTCTGGATCATTTTCAGGATTTTTGAGAGGTACTTTCAATTGATTAACATAAGTCATCAGGCAATTTGATACCTTGTTTAGCCAACTTTAGGGGGTATTTTCTCCCATTTCTTTCGAAAATCTTTTCTAAGCACTTGTGGAAATTTAGATCTTGTTCAGCGTTTTGGATGTCTTCCTCAGTTATTTCTTCCCCTTCATTGTTGTGGATTCCATGGAAAGGATTCTCTTCAGCTTTAGCCATGGTGTTTTTCATTTCATTTTTTTGAGTTTCGATGTTTGGATTTTCAACGCTTTGAGTTGCAATGTTTTGTGTTTTGATGTTTTGTGTTTCCAATTATTTTTCCTTGAGTTTCTACTTTTGTAATCTTGTTTGAACGAGCATACAAGTGTTATACTTTGAATAAACTTTGATCTTTGTTTGGAAGAGTGCCAAGGATTACAACTAAGTCAAATAGAATGACAAATTCTATTGATGAGACTAAGTTTGATTTGATTATACTGCTTTGTTTCGTGATGAGAGGATGATAAATCTTGATGAAGAAAACTAGGCTTAACAATCAAAGATATGATAAGTTTGATGATTTAGGCACTTTGAGATGTTAGATCTAGGTTTAAACTGGAGAATTCCACTTGTAGGGCTTAGTTTTAACAAGTTTAGACTCTATGGTACCTGAGGAATGATTCTAGGCTGAAAAAGATTCTAAATTTTGGTTCAAACTATGAAACAGGGGATAAATTCAACTCTTAGGTTTTGCATTTAATGGATGTGCTAAAATAGAGCCCAAATGCAATAAAAAATTTAATTTATGCGCTAAAATAGAGGATTGATGTGTTGGAAGATTGCACATATGTGCTATTAGATTGCCCAAATGCGCTAAAACAGAGGGTCAATGCGCTAAAATATGTAGTGTATGCACTATAATAGAGGGTGAATGCACTGAAATATTGCACAAATGTTCTATAATACTAATTGAATGTGCTGGAAAAAGCAGTGGATGCACCAGAACAGTGTATGGATGCACTAGAATAGATGTTGGGTGTGCTAAAATATGGCAGCAAGGCACTATAATATAGAATGAATGTGCTAATCTAGAAAAAATTAGTGTTTCTACGACTCTGTCTGGTTATTTGGCTTTGAATTTATGAATTTGAGTGTTTCCAAGGATATAATATTTTGACCAGTGAATTTTGTTTGGTTTCCAACTTGTGAATGATGGGAATTGAGTACTCAAATGGATGATTTTTGAATCAAGGTTTTCACTTCAAGTGTGTGATGTTTTGTTTTGAAATTTGTTCAAAAACACATTGGTAAAACACATCAAACATGTACAACTTAAGGCTGTGTAGGAAAATATTTACTAGATTTCCACTTGGATTTTACTCCAGCTGTGCCTACTTTTAGTGGATGTTTAGAAGCTTGACCCCACTAGCTCCCCTCCATGACACTCACTTCTACGGGGCAGCCAACTCACTTCTACGGGGCAGCCAAGCCTTAGTACCCATGAATCTCCCATGACATACTTCTCATCTCTACTAAAAGCCACAAAAATGTGGGACGACTTGAAAGGTTAGACCTTCTATGCCAGTAAATAGAATAAGGATTTTGGCCTTCTAAACAAGAGGTTCTAGTATAGGCATTCCGTTCATGGGGGATCATCCATACGAAAAGAGACCATTGCTGCCCTTCTTGTCGGAACAATCCTCATGATACTTGAACTTTCCTCAAGTACCCACATTTATCTCTCGGTTGGAAGTCACTTGGCTTTAGTGTGTTACTCTTTGGGTCATTCCCTTGGGTGATTAATTTTTTCCACAAGGCAAGACCTCTATGGATAAAACAAAATAAAAATGAATGGGCCTAGCTTTTTGGTCACCTAGTTAAGGGGAGAGCATATGCCTACCATTCATCAAGCACAAAAGACATGGTGTTCTTTACCCTTCTAATTAAGCTAGATGCCTATCTTAATTAAAAGAAAACATTAAATAACTATAGCCCCTGCATAAATCATTAGTAGTTGCATGAGTTTGTCTTTGACCGACGTATCACCCACCTACAAGAAAAAAACAACAATTAGTTCTTGGGATTTTAAGATTTTACAAATTTAAATAGATGCACTAAAACAATCATCCAATGCGCTAAAAGATCATTCCAATGCGCTAAAATAGCTACTCTATGTGCTAAAATAACTCATGTATGCGCTACAAGAACTAATGGATGAGCTAAAAGAACTAATGGATGCATTAAAGTATGGACTAAAAGTGCTAAAAGACTCCTTGGGTGCGCTAAAACAGTTGACATATGTGCTGAAGAAATGTCTGATGCACCGTAATAGACCCTGTATGCATTGAAAGATTTGTCGTATGTGCTGAAATAGTAGTTGAATGCGCTGAAATATTAGTTGTATACGCTAAATGAACTCATGGTTACACTAAAACGTCACGTCCAGCCTGTTCACAAGAAAATTTCCAAAAAAATGTTAAAAATGGGGTTGAGCCCCATGGTGGGTGCCAATTTATGTGTGTGTAAAATGTGGGAGAGTTAGTAAATCAACACAAACATTAATGAGACGTATTATATTAAAAATTTGAATCATAAACTACTATAATTGTAGCAAAACAAATCTCCAAAGACATTCCATTGTTCTCTATTCTCAAGGATTTATTAAACCATATTGGCTCTTAGATTTTGTATGTGCACTATGGCTGTTAAAATGACAACTTGAGAAATGAGATGCTGTTCAAAATGCAAGAAATCTAAGTTCCTACATGAAACTATGTGATAAAAGTCATGATGCTATGATAATGGTGATATTGACAAATGGATAATGATGCTAACTTATGTGATGCAAATGTTGTGATAAGAAGTTAAAATGATTATGCATATGCTCAAATAACCATTGATATGATAAACTAAAATGTAACTATAAGGCAAGACATGAAATAAAATGCAACTATAAAGCAAGAGATGATTCTAATTTAACATGATACTACAATGCTAACTATGAACTCCAAATGCTCCAATTGCTCCAAAGCTATTCCTGCAAAATAAGTTTTCTCAAATGTGGGATGCCAAATTCTATAGCAAAGGGTTGTATTTACATGATTTTCAAAGTATCTTGTGATGTGACAGCGATCAACGATCCAAATTCAAACATGAGGGATGGATGGTGGAGATGGAGAGAATCAAGAAGGATGTTCCCTTGACCAAAGACAACATGCCAAATGGATGAAGGAATAAAGTGTGTGAGAAGAAGACCATGCGTTCAAAGTTTTTTGAAGATGATTCTAATTTAAAAATTAGAATTATTTAATTTCATGTGACCTTGGTGAGGTGGCATGAAAAGTTGTAGATGTGTTTGAATTCCAAATTTGGTATTAGTGAAAATTGATTAAATAAAACAAACAATAAAACAAATAATATAAATTTGTTTATTTAATTAAATTAGAGGAATGTGATTTTAGATTTGGAGAATTAGAAGATATGAACTATATAAATAAATTGAGAATTTATTTATAAGTAGATGACATATTAATTAAATAACTAGTATTTAATTAATTAAATGTCTTGACCGATTTTAGGTGTATACACAAAATTTACTAGCCTTCAAATGAATTTCTATAAGCCCCAACAGTTCCCTACTCGGAGATAGGGAAATCAACACCTGTGCATTAGAGTGTGGGAGCAAGGTCTTCGTATCATCAATTTTTAAAACATTACCGTATGGCTCCAAGAAAAGCGGAAAAAATTTCCACAATCGAGGAGGAACATGATTAATTGTTGACCATATAGGTTTGGAGAGAGCCAAGACCTCCTCCTCAACGACTTCCAAATTCCAAGCCAGGGCTTGAAAGACAACCATGCCCACATTCCAAAACTATTTCTTAATTGCCTCCGATTGGGATGTATGGTTATTAAAAAAGATAAGATATAAACCCTTCTAAAGCATTCAACAATAATAAAAGTGAAACCCTAGTTTTTTTTACCATACATTATGAAACCATTCTTCCATGTATTCTCTCACCGAAACCCTACCAAGGTCGATGATAGAAAAAAAATGGCAGTTTTCAACAACCTAGAATCTTCTTCTATGATTGCCTCATCTAGGGTAGTATTGGGAATCAAAATAGCTTTCAAAGATTGAGCCGGGGAGTGCTTACCTTGCCATCCTTCTCCATTTTCCAATCCTTCGTTGATTTCACCGAGCGTGAATTTGGTGCCCTCCAACAAATGACCTCGCTCTCTCACAACAATGTCCCGAAAGAATTTGATGGCCACATTGTTGGAAGATGGGATGGAGGCACCATTAATAGATTCACCCGGCGGATTCGTATCCCTGACCATCACTTGAAAGTCCGCAGAATCCACACATGCGGCCACACCCAAGAAGGGTCGTCGACACGAAGACCTTGTCCCACTCAAAGTAGGCATAGATACTCACAAATACACCATGGCAGATAGAGGGATATGCCGTAAAAAAGGAAATGATTAACAAATGTGGAGGAGGGCTGAGCCTCCTCCTTAGAAAGGAGATTCACACACACACACAGTCAAAGTTACAAAGCCTTTTGTTAAACTATTTTGATCATTTGATATTATTTTAGATCATTATTTTTTATATTTTATTGATTTATGTTAAATGAAATAAAAAATATATTAACTGTATTAAATTTTCATAGTTCATTATAATTAATGCAATCTATTTTTGAATTCAATTATGTGAGCTTTGTTTTCCATCAATGTTTCAAATAGTTTGTAACCCATCATTAGGATGAAAGAGTATTGTAGGAGAAAATAAAATCTCTCCCATAGCTCTCTTTCATCTTGATGATGGATCACAAGTTGTGATTTAAAACATTGATGAAAAACAAAGCTCACACACTTCAATCTAGAAATATATTGTGTTAATAATAATTTTAGTTCTTTAATCTATTTTTTATTAATTATATTTAATTTCTTACAAAAATAATAAAATTAAAATATGTTTCTATTATTTTGTTACTAAAATTAAAATATTTACGATAAATTTTTTCTTCAAAAGTTAATTATATTAATAACAATTCTCATTGAAATGACATTAATGTAGTGATGCGAGGAATTCAATAAATATGTAAGGTGTAACTTTGTTTAGAGGTTAGCATGCAAATTAAAAAATTGTATATCATTATTACCTACCATAAGGTCATCTTTATTTAATGACATTTTAAAATGAGAAGATAGCTTTCACTTTCAAATTGAAGTTTTTAGCAATACAATTTAGTCATGTATTTCATTTCCTATATTAACTGAACTTATTTTTTGTATTGAACTGTAGACACCTAAATTTGGACACTTAATTTATCCAAATTTATCCCCTTTCATCTAAGCATCCCCTTATCTGCATTAATTAAGTAATATAACTATTATTTAATTAATACCTCTAAAGTTCTTCTAATCCCTAAGATATCTAGTTAAATAATTAAATACCTTCCCCCTTTCATCAAATGAATTAAATAAATATGACATTTATTTAATTCCTCACATGTCACATCCCTTTCTTAATCCTTATTATTCTTCTAATCTCATCATTAGGGATGTGCACATGCCTAATCCTTGATTAGGATGTGTCACATCCTCCAACTTTTGCAAGTTGGATTCTAATCTCTCTTAGCCACCTAACCCTCCTCTAATCCTTCATTAACTAGCTTAATCAACCTCTCAAGGAATTTTTAATTCATTTTATCCTTCAAAGGAATATTAAATTCTATTTTCTCTTCCCCATGTGATCTTTGACTTGTCACATCAAGTCACATGTGAAATCTAACGCTCTTCTAATATGTCATTAATTTGTCTAATCAAGTACTTGTACAACCTTAATCACCTAATTAGGACAACCTAATCTCTTTGTTATTTATGGAATGTGTTCTAAGTCAACTTTATTAAATCCTTTCTCCTTTTGGAGAAGGCACTTCATTCACCATGTAAATTTTTAATTCACATTTAATCCCCCAATGCATTCCAAAGACTTTTAAATTCCTTCTCTCATTCCCATGTGGATATTTGAGAAATTTTTAATTCTTCACATGTCCTCTCACCCACATGAGGACAAGGACCTCCTTTATGAAGAGATCTTGTCTAATCCCAAGGTACTATGTACTACCTCCATGTCATGTACTCTCATTCCAACTCATGTCCACATCATCCTTTTCAAGCCACTTCACATGCCACATGTCAAGATGTGAGGGCTTATGAGTTCTCAACTCACCTTAGCCCTACATCTTAATCTTGGTGGCTCAATCTCAACCGTCCATTTCCCTAAAGAATCTAAAATTCTCTATAAATACCCCTTCTTTTCTCTCATTTTGGGGGGAAATCATTTATGCTAGCCAAACTCTTGCAAAATTTTCTCTTGAGCCATACTTAGCCAAATTATCAGATTTGCATCCATTTTCACTCAATTTTCCCATCCTCATCTTATCTTATAGCTTGCATCCCTTGCCATCAAAGGAGCATACAACATCGAAGGGCCAACCAAAGGACAACTCAACAAGGTGAAATATTTCATTTTGCTTAGTTTAGTTAATCATTAGGCCAATCTTGAGGTGTAGGGTGCTTCTAGTTGTTATTTGCACTCTTTTGTTTGCTGCTTATTTTCTAACAGGTATTTTTTCCCTATCACATTTTGGCATGCCGAATGGGACCCACAAACGGGTCTCTATCTTTCACGTTTGCTATTTTTTTCACTTTTTTGTAGGTGCAGGTTGCAGAGGGGTGAACTCACCCTCGAGGGGCAGACCTGACCTGAGTGACAGACGAACCTTCCCTCCACAGGTGGATCCAACCTTGCCCAGGGGCCAACCTACCCTCCATAGACTCTAGAAAGTGTTTTTTTGAAAATTTTTCACAGAGGGGTGGACCTGACCTACAGACATGTGAACCTGCCCTCTACACAGGAGAACCTACCCTCCAGATAGGTGAACATGCCCTACAGACAGATGAACTTTCCCTCGAGACAGGTGAATTTTCCCTCTAGACAAGTGGATACGCCCTAGACAACTTTTTCCAGAAGGTGAAATTTTATTTTTCACACTTTTTTTGGTTATTTTAGGTGTTTCTAACCTCCTAATGTGTCTTTTTTGAGTTTGTACTAGCATTTAATCGACATTTGGCAGAAGAAAAGGATGAGAATCACTAACAAGTTTCCTTGCAGGGTTAGTTATTTGTCAACTATTGCTTATCATTTTGCATAACTTAGGCACATAGTTTAACTAGGAGGTGTCAATCAATCTTGTTTGTCATGTTTGTGCATAAGCTACTTGATGTATTCAATCCCCTTGTGCCATTTGGTGATCCTAGGTGGTGAGAAATCGTAGCTAACCAAGTCCTTTGAGTCACCCTCTTTTCCTTTTCTTAGTGGGACCTTCTTGGGGATTTCATCACCCCAAGGGATGATTCCAACCATGCGTACCAGTGGGGTATATAAAGGAGGGACAACAAAAGTTGTACCTCAATCCAACCACGTAATTGGTGAAGTGTCGGGATGATGTGAAGAGTTGGTCCAAGCCTCTAGTATCTTGCTAAGGTTTCCAACTCATGCTTGTAATGGGTTGGTGTTCACGTTTTGGGCCTCATGTACCGGGTGTATATCGAGGACTCCTTAGCAACCATGTTCATCCTAGAATAGAAGACTTTCTCGACCATACCCTTTCTACTAGACTTAGGTTTGTGTTGTCTGAATTTTCTTCTTTGTGTGAAACTAGTGATTGTCTGATTAATTGACTCAGCCATATCCTTTTCATTGATGATTGCTGTGTTTTGAGTCCTTTTCCTTAGTCATCCTTTCAAAAGTCAAGTTTAAACCTATCTAGGGGCAAATCTGACCTCTGAACAGGTGAACCTGACCCACCCAAGGGCGAACTTGACCTTGAACCAGCCTTTTCCAGCCTCTTTTAGCCAATTTTGACCAACTTTAGCTCCATAGGGGAACTTTCCCTCTGGTTAGGTGAACTTGCCCTCTAGTCAGGCGAACTTGCCCTCTAGACAGGTGAATTTTCCCTCTAGATAGGAAAAATTTCCCTCTGGACAGACGAACTTTCCCTCTAGATAGGCGAACTTTCCTCTGGACAGGTGAACCTGCCCTCTAGAGGCAGACCTAACCCTTGATCAGTCAACTTTATCATCTATTTCAACATTCTAGGCCCCTGTTTCATCGTTTTGCATGCTCCGATCACTTGTTTCCCCATTTTGAGTAAACATTCCTCCATTTCAAACCGCCTTTCATCATTTCAAACTCTCGTTCTACCATTTCGATCATTCATTTTCTCATTCTGAGTGAACGTTCATCTATTTCACATCATGTTTCATCATTCCAAACTCTCGTTCTGCCATTTCGATCATTGGTTTACTTGTTCCGAGAGAACATTCATCTATTTCACATCTTGTTTCATCATTCCAAATGATAGTTCCGCCATTTTGATAACTCATTTGACTAGTTCCAAGTAAACATTCACCCATTTTAGACATTCTTCTATTATTTTGAACTCTCATTTAGTCATTCCGATCATTCATTTACTCGTTCTGAGTAAACATTCATCCATTATGAACCTCCTTCTATCATTTCAAACTATCGTTCACCTATTTCAATCAACCATTCACTCATTTTGAATAATATTTCATCCATTTCGAACCTCTATCTCCTCATTCTAAGAATCCTTCATCCATTCCGAGTCACCGTTTACTCATTCCGATTACTCCTTCATCCATTCTGATTTTTCATTCATCCATTTTGAGCAATCATTCACATCTTCTAAGTGCTCATTCTTCTATTTTGAATCTTCCTCCCCTCATTTTGAGAGTCATTCATCCATTTCGAGCATTCATCCATCCATTCCGAACATCCATCTCCTCGTTTCGGGTGTCCGAGCAACTATTTTTTGACCATTTTCACCCAGGAGTAGACTTGTCCAGCCAGGGGCAGACTTGACCTTTTCTGGGGGTGGACCTGCCCAACCAGGGGTAGACCTGACCTTTTTTGGGGGCGGACCTGCCCATCTAGGGGCAAACTTGACCTTTGAACCAGCCTTTTTGAGCCCGTTTTAGTCACTTTTGACCAACTTTTGCTCCATAGGCAGACCTGCCCTTTGGACAAGTGAACTTGACCTCTAGAAAAACAAACTTGACCTATAGACAGACAAAATTTCCCTCTAGAAAGGTGAACTTTCCCTCTAGACAAGCAAACTTTCCCTCCCGATAGGCAAACCTGCCCTCCCGACAGGCAAACCTGACCTCTGGATAGGCGAACTTGACCTAAGAATAGTCAGTTTCATTATTTCACCCTTCCCTCAATCATTCTGAGCACCTATTTTCCCATCATCAACACTGTTCTGTAAGTCATTGTTTCATCACTAAAATCACATAAGTGCTACTTAGAACATCATTGGAGTCCATATCCATCATCAGATCATCCATCCCAATCACCTAGACTTCGTTTTGAGAGTTTTGATTTTTTATGCCGAAACTTTCGAAGGCCATCACTTTTGAGTCGGGTGTCCGTTTGAGCTGAAATTTTATAGGTGGTTGTGTTATGAGGTGGCATGTTGGACCCCGTTTTGCCACATTTTTGAGGCCTCAAACTTTCATCTTGACCCTCAAAATCACAATTTAGTGTTTTTTTTCAGTTTTTGAAAAATCATTTTCGTTAATAACTCAAAATGCATGTCTCAAATTTGGGATGTTAGTTGAAAATTCATCCTATCTTAGTTTTGGGTATTTTTTGGGAAAAAAATGGACTCTCAAATGTATGACTATGAAGTTTCCTAAAATGGCAAAATTTGACAATTTTTGAAAATTGCCAAATCTGAAAAAATCTTATTGTCAACACCTTACGTCCTTCAAACCCTGGAACTTGGTGTAGAATCAATCCCATCACATCATCCAATCATTCTAAGCTTCAATCAAATCATGATCTAAGCTTTAATCTAATCCCAATCTGAGCTTAACTGAAACCCTAATCTGAGCTTTAGTCCATCTACAGTCAGGATCTTTGAATATCGATACAAATCTTAAGATCCTTCCCTCCATCTTCTTCAATTTTGTCCTATTCATCCATTCATCCATTCCGAGATTCATTCTCCCAATCCGATCATTAGTTCATTCATTCTGATCAATCATTTACTCCCTTCAATCTTTCATCCATCCATTCTGAACCTTCGTTCCCTCTTTTTTGATCATCCGTTTACTCATTCTGTTTAAACATTCATCTATTTTGAACCTTCATCTCTCATCTCAAACTCTCGCTTAGCCATTTTGATCATTCATTTACTCATTCTGAGTAAATGTTCATCCATTACAAACCTCCTTTCATCATTTCAAACTCTTGTTCTACCATTCTGATCGTTCATTTACTTGTTCTGAGTAATCATTAACCCATTTCAAATCTTCTTCTATCATCTTTAAATCTCGTTCTGCCATTTCAATCATTCATTTACTCATTTTGAGTGAACGTTCATCTATTTCACATCCTGTTTCATCATTCAAAACTCTCGTTCAGTCGTTCCTATCATTCGTTTACTCATTCCAAGTAAACGTTTATCCATTTTGAACCTCGTTCTATCTTTTCAAACTTTCATTCAGTCATTCCAATCATCCATTTACTCATTCCGAGTAAACATTCAGTCATTCCAATCATCCGTTTAGTCGTTCCAAGTAAACATTCAATCATTTTGAACTCTCATTCAATAATTCCAATCAGTCATTTACTCATTCCGAGTAATCTTTCATCTATTCCAAACCTTCATCTTCTCATTCCAAGAATCATTCATCCATTGTGAGGAGTCATTTACTCGTTTTGAGTAGTCATTCATCTGTTCTGATCAATCATTTACTCATTTTGGGTATTTTTTCATCCATTTCTCCAATCAAATCATCATTGTTCCCATCCAAATCCCCTGAACTTCGTGTCAGGTTATTATCCGAATTGACCTAAGTGTCTGATCTGATCATCATCATCAAAATCTGCTTAGGATTGTCATCCATCCTAAGTTAATCATTATCGTCAACCCAATCAATCCATTTTCAATCTCAAAGTGGATTCAGTGCCACAATCATCCATTTATCCTTTAATCTGATCAATCAGTATCCTATGTCACCTAGGGTAATCTCTGAACGTGGTTTACAATCCCTTTCAATCTTATCAACCATCAGTTGATATTATCAATCATTAGTCGATCTTATCAACCATTAGTCGATCTTATCAATCATCAGTCGATCTTATCAATCATCGATCGATCTTATCCAATCCAATCCAATCACATCCCTATCCAAGCACCTTCGACCTAATTAATCTACTTCCATCTTGAAGGAGATTCGGTGTCGTAATCATCCTTTGACAATCCAATCCAATCATCAGAATCAATCCCATCACTTCATCCATTCATCCTAATCAAAACTTTAATCAAATCCCAATCCGAGCTTAACCTAAATCCCAATTTGAGATTTAGTCCATTCCCATCCCAAATTGTTGATCCATCATCTTTATCATTTCATCATCATGAATCCTTATCCTCCATCAATAGTAGTCAAGGGAAACCCTAATTACATCAACGATGATAATGAAAGTCTTGTCGATCAAGAGGTATACAACATGGATCCCCTCGACACTGTCATTGCTAGTAAGCTTTCTTCACCCGCTTTCCAAAATCCAATCACCCCTTCGAGTTATCCCGTTATTTCTTCATCCATGCCTAATCATGCTCCTTATGCTGCCTTTGACAAGGGATATCCATCATATCCTTCATCTACATCATCCTCTTACCCAACACCCGCATCCTCTTATCCTAGTCAGCCATCACAATACCTCTATCCTAATCCCCCATCCACATCCTCCTATCTCAATCCTTCATCTGCATATACCCACTACCCTAATCTTCCATACCAATCTTCTCACCTTAATCCTAAATTCACACCTTCCTATCCTAATCCAACATTCACACCAACCTATCCTAATCTAACATCCACATCTTCTTATCCTAATCTGACATCCACATTTCCCTATCTCAATCCTCCATCTCAATCTTCCCATCCTAATCCACCATCCCAATACCCTTACTACAATCCACCACCTGCATCCACGTGTCCTAATTCACCATTCCAATAACCCTATCTTAATCCTTTGTATCCCCCATCTATTCCCAGTCCTGCATCCAATCCCATTCCCCTATCTAATCCTAGTCCACCAACCCCTAGTCCTAATCCCCTACCAATCCCTAATCCTTCATCCACTCCTACCTCACCATCCAAACCTAGAGTATGTAAGTTCCTTACTTCAAAAGTTCTCCAAGGACTTATAAAAAAGAAGACATCTCCCACTCCACACCTTGAAGTTGTGGAATCATGCCATCCCAAGCCATCATCCATGGTCATTAGTGATGAGACCCTTCTCCACCCAACACCTATCATTGATAATACCACCCCTAGCACCACTCAAACCATCAAAACCATCACATCCTCTAAATCCACTGAGCCTCCATCTCCTACCATCACATCTACCGAATCCATTGAACACCCATGTTCTACTCCAAGAGCCGTCCAACCCATCGACGACACCCAAATCCAATCCACTTCTTCCACTCATAGTGTCACTAAAATCCATTTCCATGAATGTTTTGAATCCTCCATCCCTCCATCTTCCCCACTTAAAGAGTCCCACCAAGACTCCACTATCATGCCTCCTACACACAATGAGTTATGCCAAGACCCTGATCCAAAGCATGCCAACATATCCCCTTTCTCCAGATCAAGATCCTACCATCCCATCTAGTCCACCTCAAGATCACAATCCCCCATCCATTCCATCCCATGATCCCCTTGTCATTCAAGCTTCCACTGCTCCATCTCCATCTGCATTGCATGAGCCCGCTACCACAAATCCAAATCCTATCATATCCCCTAATCCCTCCCCTAATACCACCCATCCAAATGCTGCTATCCCGTCATCTCCCTCTCATGATCCCCTGTCATCACCTAAAATTGCTATCCCCACACCGCTAGCATATCCCCTTGGTACTCTCATATTCTTCCATGGTGGCCTCCTTGCAGAGGAAAAATACATTGTATATACCACCCATCATCCTCCACCTAATAATGGACTCACATCATGTTTTCAAAATAACAGAAATCCTATCATGGATCACATGCTCAAGAAAATGAACTATCAAGGAAAAGGTCTAGGCCTTCATGAGCAAGTTATTTTAGAGCCCATCCAAGTCAAAGAACAAATCTGCATGCAAGGTCTTGGACCTATTTCCCAAGACTCACAATCTAAAGATGTTGGTGCAACATCTAGACGTCCTCAACGAGCCTTTCCCAAAAGAAATTCCGGCTCTTCCCATCGCTCCACCAGATCATATATTTCCATCCCTCCTCCTCTATTGTATCACCTCAAAACAACCATCCATATTCCTCCTTCATCTACTACATCCATTTTGGGTCCTTTTATCCCTCCATCCACCATCTCCCATCCTTCATCTACTCCATCCATCTTGGGTTCTTATGTTCCTCCACCTACTCCGTCTGCTTTGGGTCCGTATATCCCAAAATCACTTCCTCCATCTCATCCTTTCATCCATCCAACACCTATCCATGTCATCCATCATAAACATCCCTCTCGCATGTCCCCTAATTAGGATCAACAAAGACACATACCTATGTATTCTCCATCCACACGTAATCCTCATAATTCTATCTCCATCGCTCCACATCATCCATCTCCTCACAAACATCCCATTGCTAGTAAAAGCACTTTGGATGCCAAAGTAAAAGTGCCTAAATCTAAGGATCCACATGAACCTCAAGCTCCTCATGTCCCCTCTAGATGACATAGTGAGGAGAAGAAAAATCAAATCTAGAATCCAAATCAACTCTATAGGCCACAAAGGCCCACCAAAGCAAAAATCAAAACCATGTGGATCCCAAAGAAAAAAGATGCAATGCCTTCAAATGAAAAATCTGTAACAACATCCAAAGTTGCTAATCCAAAAGATAATCATTTTCATCCACCCTCTCCTAAATCTGTTTTGGTTCCCTATGTCCTGAAATTTACTATTCCATCTCCTCCATTATTCCCACATTCTCCATCCATTCATCCTCTTATCTTTTCACATCCACCACCACATGTACCAATGTTGGTCTTGAACACATCTTCCCACCACACATCCAACCCATCATTCCATCCATACACTTTCCAACATCCTATCCATTATCCTTCTTATCTCCCCCATCAAATCCCTCTAATTCATCCTCTTGCATAATCCATTTATCCTAATAAGGTTGTACCAACATCCAATAGTCGTTTCATACATGGGATCTTAATGCCTCATATAGAACTTGATGCTTGAGTCCTTCATCCATATCCTTATCGCATGTATTCCAAATCCACTTATTCGCCTCCCTATCCTTATCCATCCCCTCCCGCATGCTATCCAAAAAAGTTAAAAATCCAAAAAGTCAAAAAATCCAAAAAGGCAAAAATCCAAAAGGTCAAAAAATCCAAAAAAAAGTAAAAAATCCAAAAAATCTAAAAAAAAATAAAAATAAAATAGTAAAGAGAAATAATCTTTCCAATGGTGAAAACTTGGCAAACAAGCACCTTGGATAAGTACCATGATGAAAACCTGGCAAACATGCATCATGCGTAATCCCCATCTGCATTTGGGGGTAGCTTCCTGATATGCATTCCCTCCATCCGCTATGCTTCTAGCCATGCACCCGTCTTCTTGCTATACATCATTTTCATTCATCCCCTCCATCCTACCTATCTTACACATCCTGCTTGGCATATCTCATTTATCCCAATCCTTCCATCCTCCTTGTGATCTTGATAATGATAGGGGAAAACATATAAACATGCTTTGGACACCTCTTAGCATACATTCCCCTTATTTGCACTCATCTACCTTCCTTATCCACCAGTCATGCTACCTTCAATCTCCCTTCCTTATCCATGCATCCTATCTTCATCCATCTAGCTCGTTTATTTTCCTATCCTTCTCTATTGCATCCTTCATGCCTCCTCACACATGACATATCGAGAGTGGGGGCATCTATCTTCCTTTGTGATATAGTCCTTGGAGACATCATTCATTCCATTAAAGCAATCCTTATATCCATCTCCCCATCCTTATCTTCCTATCCTTCCATCATATCATCCCTTTTCATCTATCCATCTAGTAACCTTTTCCTCATCCAAACCCTTATCCCTCTATCCAATCAATCCAACCAATCATTTTTCATCTCCTGCCCATCCTCTATCCTCATCCCATCTCATAATCCCTTGTCATTGGCATCTAGCTATAGGCTACTCCCCATGCAATCCAATGCCATCTACCTCATTATCATCCCTTCCACTTCTTTTACACATCTTTTCAATCTCCTATCCTTTCACATCATTCATTTATCCGTCATGTCATCCTCCCACTTCATCTTTGATGATTTGGATAACTATCCCATCCTTGAGCTTTGTGTAGCCACCATCCTCTGATCTTATCCAACAAGTCTATCTTGTCCCATCATGTCGGTTCCATCATTTTATCCCCTTTATCAGGGTTGTCTCATCATCCCTTATCCATCATTTGTCATTGGCCTTTTGTCGAACTACGTTGCCCCTGCGCTTTCATGTAGGCAAGGTTGATCATTTGATCTATCCCTGGGGCTCCTTTATTATCTATCATCAGTCTTTCTTCTTTGTCCATCCTATCATCCATCGAGGTCTCCATCATCCTCTTTCCAATTTT
>VDFB02353493.1:333207184-333310814 GCA_007258455.2 Sequoia sempervirens
CTCTTCATTTGTTATCTCTTTCCCTAGGTCCCTTGCCATTTCATCACTGATCTTTTTTGGAATAATTTTTTGAATGTACTCTCTAGCCTATTTATTAGTCTCCCTCTCCCCTTCTGAGGAGTAAAGACCTTTATAGAACTAGAAAAAATGGTCCCTTATCTTATCTTGGTTCACTACTAAGGATCCATTTGCAGAGATTTGATCAATCTATTCCCTAGCCTGCTTCTCCTTAATAAACCTGAAGAATAATTTTGTTCCTTTGTCACCATTCTTAAGCCAGTTCATCTTGGCTCTTACTCTTAGGTCATGAATCTTGGGATTTTGGAGCCTCCTGAGCGAATCTTTGGCCATAATCAAAATATTTGTGAGGTCTTCATCCATAGGATTAGATTACAGACTAGTCTTCGCTTGGAGGAGCATATCTTGGAGGAGAACCTCCTTCCTTCGACAGTCTTTAGCCCTCTTTTTCCCAATTGTCTAGAATAGAGTTTTCCAACCTTATGTGTTCATTGACCATCTATCAATGGGGGAAATATTCTTATACATCCATTTATTGATTTGTATGAGACACAATATGGCATTTCTACAATCATTATCCTTCAGGAGGTTAGTGTTTAGACATAAGCCATTGTTGCAGCCTACCGGCTTGGAGACACCATCCTTTAAGCAAAATTTAGCTCTGATGGGGTGGTGATTTGAGAGGGAATAGGGACAAACTTCCATGATACAACCTTCACACACTAGGGAGACCGAGAAAAAGGCCTTGCTAACATATAATCTATCAAGTCAGTAGTAGATTCTTCGACCCCCTTTTTGGAAGTTACACCATGTGAACCATATTGCATGGGAAACATTTTTCTGGCCTCCAATAGGGTCCTCAATCCCTAGTTTGGATTTCATTCTTTGCCAATAGAATATTTCATTACCTTTCCAGTCAAATCCAATTCCACCCCATTTATCTTCTTCCCTTTCTATAGAGTTAAAGTCCCGTCCAATAATCCAAGGAACATCCTGCATTGAATAGAGCCAGTTCCACAATTGAATCCTATCCTTATAGTCATTGAGGGCATATATCGAGCAGACCCCAAAACAACTTGCATCCTTCTTTATGACCACCCAGACTTCCCTATTGCGAGGGGAGATCCTGAAGCTATTCAAATGTTGGGCGCACTTGTTTTCCATTAGTATTGTAGCACCCCCTTTACCCTTTTCATGGTTTGTAATAAATTGAGTGGCTTCTTTCCATATAACTTTTAGGCTTGTTTCAAGGGTGAAACTAGTTGCCTTAACTTCTTGCAACAAAACAAAATCTTTCTCCTTTTTCTGTGTAAGGAACCTTCTTACCACATGCTTCCTATCAGGAGTTTCAATCCCCCTTACATTCTAGGAAATAAAATTAACCTCCATCAACTTTGTTCATTGGATGGGAGCCCTTTATCACTCCGAAAGTTATCAAAGCACTTAGGAAGTTTATTTTCTGCTTCCACCCTCTTTGCATTAGGAGGCAGAATCCTATTGAGCTTTTTTCTCTTATCTTTCTGAGGGTGGTTGAGTTCCCAACTCTATACCTTTCTTCTTTCTATATCTTCAGGTCTTTTTGACAATAACTTCTATGGGGGTCTCTTCTCCATCAGTGGTGTCTCTAGTAGAAAGCATACCTATATCATCTACAGAATCCGTACCTGATTGTGATGCAAAACCATCAGAGATCATCACTCCACCAAGTAGGTTGGAAAGATTCATTGACATGTTAGGGACCATGATTTCATGCACTTTCTCATTCCCATCAACACATGATATAGTGTTGAAGGTGGAAGGCCTTCTGTCTATTCTCCATATCCTTAGGGTGGAGAGACTCTAGGTCAACATTAGTTTCTTCAATGAGCCTTCCTTCTCAGGCCACATCTATTGGTTCCCAAATCAACAGATGCAATGAGTCCTAAAGAGTAGCCACTCTCTCATATTTAGAATCAACGGGTTGATATGGCCAACGAACAAGAGAGTGAATAAAATACACCTTTCTCCCCTGCACTTTAGGCTCTGTTAAACCTAGGAGGGTGATCCGAACAGTGTGCTTTTAGATACTCGTGTGCCAAAGTATCGAACACACAGTAAATAGATAAATCTCCTTTATATGCTTAGCAGATGTAATACCTTAAAGGTATGGCTAACCTTTATGGCAGTGTACACACTAAGCATGATATATATGATTCATTAAAACTCAACACACAAACGTACATATATAGACAAGTAAAGTTGATTTAAATTTGTGACTAGCTATTGAATCAACCAACAAAATATAACATCAATAAACCACTTAGACCAGTGCTTCATTCATTGGAACAGAGTCATCTTAAACACCCACATAATCTGATAACAATATTTAAACTGACATTACATAAAGCTCTGAAATGTTGCATTACAATAGTTCATCATAATATTCTGACCACTACTTCTTAGTAGTATGCTAGCACTTAATTCACATGAATCTACAACTTCATTCAAGCACTTATATCAATTCTTTGAATTAATGGGCAAGAAATAAACCACACACCCACTAAAAACCAATGGAGATGAAAAAATAATCTTTGATTATATATATCCAAAACTCATAAAACAAGCACATAGGAGAGAAAGTAGTTTTGAAATTGCACTATTCAGTATTATCCTGCCAGTTTGCAATTAAAATTACAATGATATCATGAACTCCAACCTAGAACAAAACCACTGATAAATGTTCTCTATTCCTATTACAGTATTCCTTGTGATGAATTACAAAAAAACCCTCTTTGAAAATGAGTCAAAACGACAACATTTAAGGAAACAAAAAAACCCTTAATGTTCATCAGAAGAAGACACTTGGCACATTTAGGTTCGTTGATCTTCAACTGCCTTTTCTTGCAGAACAATCTTCAACTTGCTCTTTGTTTTCTTGCTCCTTACTCCACTGCCCTACAACAAAAAAATATTCCTCTTTGTGAAAACTCATCATCCTCCATAATTCATCCTTTTACCCATGTTGAAAATGCCTTGCAGCTGAAAAGAATCTTGAGTGAAATCCTTCATTCTTTATTCTGCTATAAAAAGTCCCTTGGCTGTAAAATCTACATTTTCACCTGTGTATTCACCCTTTATTTTTACTTGCAACTCAAGTTTCTTATTTTCACAGTGAAAATCCTTCACATTTTTACAAGGCAATGAAAATCCCCATTTACCCGTGAACTTTACACTTTAAAAGATTCATCAAATAATAATATTTGACATTAGCCATGGGCTTCACCATCATTTACTCCACACCTCCCAACATTTATCGCCAATAGCTAATGAAATATGGAAAGGTGAAAACTATTAGTGATTGCTGCACTTTACATAAACATTACCCAACAACAAAAACATTGTTTCCAATTATGGAGGCTTTAAAATATTATATTTAATGCCTTTTCACTTTCACCATAATTTTCTCCAACAAGTTTTCACGACAACAAATAAAATTTTATTTTATTTGTAAAACTGTACTTACCGCAACCACCATCGCACATCTCTAATGCAAATAAAAATGAAAAAACCAAATAGCAATGCGCAATATGAAAATGCATCCATCACACATTGCAAATATGATGAGGAGAAGAGCCCTCAAAATTGCGATGGGCGATGAGTTTTCCTGTGCAATTGCGAATATGGTCTCCGTGAACTTCAGCCAATAGCAACCAAGAAAATTAAACCTGTCTTTTGTACAATGAACATTTGAAAATGCATTTCTTTGGAAAGAAACCATCGCTCATTGCTTTGGAAAGAAGAGCCATCAATTAGCGATGGGCGATGGACACAACAACCATCGCTCATCGCTGAGTTAAACTCAAAACTCTCCCATGCAATAGAGATGTGCGATGATTGCCAATTTGATGAGGAACAAGACACTTCAATCTGTGATGGGCGATGAGAAGCCACCGCCATTGCTAATCGCCAATTCAAATGAGAATTACAAACCCAAAATAGCGATTGGCGATGAGTTCATCCATGTGAAGCTGTTGAGTTTGAATATGAGAGAGTGGCTACTCTTTAGGACTCATTGCATTTGTTGATTTGGGAACCAAAAGATTGGTGACTCTATTGGGGACACCTTTGTATCCTTGATACAAATGTGTTGAAGACCATTTAAAAAGAGTCAAAACAAAATGAACATCTAGTTCAAGCGTTAAAGAAGTTCTAAATCTGCAAATGGATTTGTTATAGCCCTAAGGTGACTCTGCTGGAAGAGCTCAGATAAAGATATACTTGCTTCAAAGGTTTTCCTCTTATTGAAGAAGTGGCGACTCTGCTTAGACAATTTCTACACATGAAGGGCCGCTGTTTGTTATTGTAACCTAAAAAATCTCTATTCAAAGTTGCAGTAACTTGAGGTGTGAAGGTACATAGTTCTCTGCATATTTTGATTTACTGAACCTATCGTATGGATTGCAATTGCTATTCCACTTGAAGTTTTATTCACAAAATAGCAATTATGGATGGTTAGAATGAAGTAGTATATCTCAAGTATTACTATCTATTTATAGTTATTCTTCAATCTTTCATGATTAATATGATTGTGCACCATTAGTTAAAATCAAATTTGCATGTATCCATGGATTATAAAAGAGAAATAACCATGCCACTAGAGACTTGGATGCATATTGTCAAAAAGCTTGATAAGTCTAAAAATCCTCAGACCATTGAAACCCCAAAGTACAAGAACCTAAGTGTGAATAGGCCTAGGATTAGGACGGAATGGAAAGCTGTATTCAAAAGGGGAGTTAAGGAGTTAAACAATAGGCACCTAATGGATATACAAGCCCAGTTAAAAGATGATCATACTAGATCTATTAGCCAAATTGCTGCACCTTTTGTCAATTCCTTTGACTCATTATATGACCAATTAGACTTGTCATGGGTTGATTATAAGGGTAAAAGTATGCCATCTCGAGTCTATAAGAAAATGCATAGGTTTAATGGATGCAATATATGTGAAGGAGATACACATATCCAAAGTTTCTATAATTTCATGGTGAAACATTCATTTGGAGATCAGGATATGTGGATGAGATTTTTTGTTCGATCCTTTGAAGCTAAAGCTAAGGATTAGTACTTGAGTTTTCTTGAGAAGTCCTTTCCTTGCTGGGATAAACTAGTGGATGCCTATAGAGAAGAATTTACAAAAGAACCTTCCGATCTTGTCACAAAGTTAAAGCAACTTAAGAAACAAGATGATGAGTCAAGCATTGCTTTTATTCACAAATTTTCTATTGCTCTTGCACTAATCCTTGGAAGTTTTAGACCTAGTACACCAAATTGCATTCATACGTATTTTGAAGATTTTGAGGGATCTAGTGCACTGATTAAAGAATTTGAAATTTTGAATATACAAATGGCTTACACATGCTTAGACAATATGGAAAAAATAAGGAATGAATATATGCAAAGTTTACTGTCTTCAATTGTGGGTAAACATGTTGATGAAACCAGTAGCTGTATAGATGCAAATGATCAAATGTCTTCAGTTTTTAATACAGAAAAGTGAATCCTTGAAAAGGAAGAGGTTAAGAGTGTTACCATCCACTGATGCTCCTAATAGTGAAAATGTTTCTCTTTATTTTCAAGAACATATAAATGGTCAAATCAATGATGAAACTTAGTCTATGAAGTTTCTAAATTTTGATAGTGGTAAGGTCTTGGTATGTCTCGAGTTACAAATTAGTAAGGCATGTTTTTCTACTGGAGGACAAGAGGAAGAAATGGTTGAAAGAATGGATCAGGATTGTGGTCTATTGAGTAGTGAACAAATTTCAAGTTTGCTAACCATTGAATATCAGAAAAATGCATGTATGAGTAACCCTCAGATATTGTGTAGTGCTCATATTGATTTTGACAGTGATAATGATATTTATTATAAAAGATATGAAAAATGGGTATCTGATACTCCTTCCAGTAATGCAAAGGCTAGTCACCATGGTGATAATTTGGGTAATGACAAACAACCATTTGATTTTAATGATGCATTGTATGATGAACATGAAAGTATGCAGGGTGATGCAAATTCAAAAACTTGTGTTGATGAGTTGAGAACAACAGATAATCATGAAGCTTGTATATCTGGTAGACAAGCTTTTGAGAGTTTTAATGCAGATTTGGATAAGTACCCGTTTCCTGATTTAGATGAGCCTAGTTATGAGTCTTTTCATGTGGATATAAAGGCTGATTTAAAAGAGAAATCAAATTATCTTTTGGAACCAAAATTACTCACTTTTTAACAGGCTTTGGATTCCAAAGATGCTAGTATGATGTATTCAGAAGATGTTAGAGTAAGTAAAGATAAAGATAGGGTAGATATTCTTGATGATTCTCTACACCAACATGTTGAGGCACAAAAACAGGGTGTGCCAATTATATATGAGTGTATTTATTTGCATACACTTGGAGATAGTTTGCATAATATGCATAATCTTTTGATTAGCTCTTGTTATCATTTCACTTTAGACATGCAAACTATCAATCAGATTGAGCTTGATGATCCCAACTATATGGCAGAGTATGAGTGCCAGTTTTTTAATGAGCAATATTTTTTACAACTGGATGAATTTTTTTTATAGTGTGGTAATGAGCAAAACATCAAGAGAAGTTGTTTTCAACTTTACAACATTTTGGATGACAAAACTTATGAGTCATTGCCACATGATAATCAGTATTTTAGGGGTATGCCTGATTTGTAGATACAGGGTAATTATGAATATGTTCATAATGTTGTTCTTGCTAAGTTATTGAGAAATGCCAATATATTGAATCAGGTATGTTCTAGTGATGTCTTCAGATTGGATTAAGTGAAGTGTGATGAGAAATTTGTTTATGGCAGAGGTAAGAGAAGGTCTACATTTTTTTGGTGGCCTTGCGCCATCAGATATAGTTTGACTTGTCAAACCAAAGTAGTTGGCGGCAGAGATGACTTTTTGACTTTGTTTCCCAATGGAGTAGGCACTTGGTCTGCTCTCCTAGAGGATCCTGAATTCTCGCTCTGTTCACTAAGGAACAAACTTCCCCAGAAAGAGCCACTGATGGCACTTTCAAATTTTGCAAAATTCTAAACATGCTCATGTTAAAACCCTAAGAATTTTAACCTAATAATTTTTGTTACATCTATTGTAGGGTTCTTATATGAGGTTTAGGGTTTTGTTTCATTTTTTTTGGCTTGGCATTCTATTCTATCATTTACTGGTATATTCTGTTGTCGGTCATAAAGAATATTTTCATGCACGTAAAATATCATCATGTGATTGACCTTTCCCGTGTCTAGGTTTGAATTGCCTAAGTTTCTACATCCATTTTATTGCATGATTCGTAAATCCCCATTCCTACTATTCTCATGTTGTCCTAGGGAAGCTCCCTTTCTTAAAACAACTAATAAGCACATGCTTAGAAAGTTCCCACTTATGTCCCGATGGCCTTCATAGTTGCATCACTCATCATTGATTTTTTCATTGATTCATACTTTGAATTAGCAATGAGTGATGGATTGATATTTTCCCTTTGATATCGCTCATCGCTAATGGATTTTGAGCCTTAAACATTGTAATAGTGATGAGCGATGCTTCTAACTTTATGTTCTTATCGCTCATCACAAATGGCCATGAAAGGATAAACTTGGAATAGTGATGAGTGATGCGGTGAAATTTCTTGTATATCACTTGATCGCGGATACATTTTGAATATAAGGTCTCACATCAGTGATACACAATGGATGTTGCAAAAGTTGTAAAATATTTTCATCGCTAATTGCTTGCAAAATATATGAGAAGAATTAGCGATGAATAAATTCCATATGTTATAAATTTATCGCTCATCGCTGATTCATTTTAGAAATTGAGTTCTAAAATGGCGATAAGCGATGGAGGATCTTTAAGGGGTTTTATCTCCCGCTAATGTGATATGATCATATGAGCGATATTTTTGATGTTTGTTCTATGCAGGTTGTACATGTTCAAATTTGGTGCTGACACATCTCCCGTCACAGATAGAATCTTAAGAGCAAGGTTTGAATTAGCGATGCACGACGGAACGATAAATGTGACCAGAGGTTAGGCCATATAACCAGGGGCTAGAGAACATCGCTGGGATGTTTACATCACTAATAGAGCCAGGTGAAGATAAAGTAGATCGGCGACGAGCGATGACCATAAATGAAAAAGGAAAGGTGGCATGATCCTAGAGATTTTGCACAGATCAGAAAGGAAAGTAGTGGGGAAATTGGAGAACCGTTGATAAAGTTTTATAGTAGGATGATTTGATGGACTAAAAATCATCACATAAATAGCCTCATCGTTAAATTGTACCCTAAATCTTGGGGAGAATCAACAATGAAGCGTATAAAGAAAGTTTCTCTCCAAGAAATTGGTCCTATGTACTTCACCGATGTTAATGAGAAGCATGAATTAGGTTGGCGATACATGATAATTGTCAGATCAATTATGATTAATCAAGGTTAAAAGGAAACATGGCAACATTTGAAATAACCTCGCTATTTTCAAGGAGCAAGTTGATAATGGTCGAAAAACAAAGCTCATGGCCACCTTAGATAAAGTTTTAATTTCTCTAAGATGAACGGTCTAGATGTAGAGCCAAAATGAATAGTTACCAATTCGCTCGTGTAAGGAATTCTAAATCATTAATTCTGCATGCTCAAATTTTCTATTTAATGCAAGTAGATTGCTGCTTTATTCACACTGTCTTTTCAGACTGCAGAAGAAGTAAGGTATGGGTAGTGGAGGTGATTGAGTTTTCCTAAGCATAGTTTCAGTGTCTTCATCTTGAGAAAATTGGTATGAGATTAGGTTCTCTAGTATATTTGGGATTTCTGTTGCTTGAGTTGTCTACAATTGTTGGGATTGGGTTGTTTCTCTTGTGGGTTCTAAGTCAAAAATCTTTTTAACTATCTCTCTGCTAGTTCTAGTAAAAATGGGAAAAATTGGTGCATCATTTCCACCTGTTAGGAGGTCTAGCTAGCTAAGTGTGTTTGAATGCCATGAAGACATAGCTGACCAAGAAGCCATGGCTTCTCCTAAGATCTCAAAAGGGAAAAGGAGGGCTAGGGGCCATAAGAAGTCAATTGTGCAGAGTACATATTGTTTAAGGAATAGGACCCTTCCCGGTGAAGTGGTTGAATACAAAGGAAAGGAACTGGAAATGCTAGTGAACAAGGCCATAAAGAAGGAAAAGAGCCACAAATCCCTCTTGGGTAAGCACAACTCTCCTATCGTGCTTTCAAACTCTCCTTCGGATGCTGAAGCTGATGATGACTCAGACTATGTCTAGTACTTGCATTCCTTGGTGCCATATGGGAGTTTTGATGATGACGTGTTGTGATACCTCCAATTGTGTCGAGGACAAGGAGCGGTTGGGCATTTTTGGATGCCGACGACTCTAAATAGGGTCACCTCCTATTTTAGTTTTTGATGACACCATGGTCTTTGCATAGGAGGTATTTGTGTCTGTGGTTTGTCTTTTGTTTTCTCATGCTGATGCGGATGGTCTTCCAAATGATATGAACCAAATCATTTTTGTTCCAAACAACGAATGCTATGACAATGACGACTAATATTCTACACATGTTTTTTTCCTTCGCTGTTTTGAAATGATTACGTATGAAACCGCCTAGGGATTCCTTCAAGGAGTTAGTTAGAATTAGGTTTTTGAAATGAACTCAAATGAAATTGAAATTGTAATTCAACCGGGTTCTTGTTGCTCCCCTGTTTATATAAAGGGGATTTCATGGCTGAAAAAAGAGAGAGTTCAGAATTTTGAGTCTAGATATGGTCACAGTAGATACTAAGCTCTAATAGCAGAATATAATGTAAATAGGTACTCTAGTAGATATATCAGAAGCAATTCTAAGATGAAAGTTATACTGTGTATGAATCTTAAATATGTTTTACAATGAAATACCATAAATGAAGAAGAATTTTAGTTTCAAAATATTGCTCTCCTATGTATTTTCTTCCAAGTTATGAATGAAGATTGTTAATGACAACTTCATTTGTCTTTTATCATTTGCAAAGAATGTATGATTTTATTTTATTCTTCAGTTCAAAGAATTGATTAAATGCTGAAATGAGCTCATTGGTTTGTGAGAAAAGTATATAGGATTTAGTAAGGAAGTGATATTCTGTAGACACAGTGAGTTAGATGTTACAAAGTGACACTCTAATGGTCCACTAATTTTTGAGCTTCAATCAAAATTGTATTACCGATTGATTACTAGTTGTAATTCATTTTCTGCCTTAGATAAAGCAACAATTATTTTAATAGTTTGTCTTGTGGTCAGTTGAGCTAGTATTGAATTGGGCCTAGGATTTAAGATGAAGAATGATTCAAAATAATTTAAATTACAACATCCCAACTCTAAGTATGAAGGATCACTCCTTGAGAATAAGTAACACTTCTATCTAAGGTTTGACGAGCTTTTGATAAGGTAATTTTCAAGGAATAGTGCATCTGTGTGAAGAAATACTCTTGACCAAGTGTGAAATATTATGAGCATTTATGGGATTACCCTCCCTGGGTCTCACAGAGCCCAAAGAGAAGAAGTAAAGTAATAATTACTCTACTTAAGTGTTGGCCAATCCTCAACCTAGCTGATAATTGGGTCGTGGCAAGACCATAGGTTAGGACTGAGATTAAGTTTGGTTCTAAAAAAATAACCAACAACATCCAGGCCAGGGGAGCTCTCCCTATTATCCAAGGTTTTACCCTCCCCATTGGGGGTTTGTAATGTATTTTCTCCACCTTCTTCTAGAGGGTAACCTTCAATTTGAGAGCCCATCTCATTGTTCTCTTTAAAGTATTTCAAATTAAAAGTATATATATTCTTTGCTTGGTTTAGGATTAGGATCATTAGGTTGCCTCAAATTTAAGAGAGCCAATTGTTGTGCATTCAATTTAAGATTACCATCTGTTCTACCTAAATTCCTTAGAGATTCAAGCTTGGGCCCCTCAATTTCTTTTTGGTGTACATTATTCACTTCGTGAAGAAGAGAAGTCAAGTTTTCTTCTATAGTCTCTGCTGATGAGTTAATTTTTGCCATTTCAAATTTCTCTCTGTGTAAGGAGTTATTCCTTGTTTTCTTGTTGAGGTTAGGGCTTGATGGGGAGAATCTCTCATCAAGATGTTGTGGAGTGGGGCCCAATTGAACAAAGTCCCCCATATTATTTACTTCATTCTTTGCTCGACCCTCCATTGTAGAGGGCTGTTTATTGTTTTTATTTTTCTTATTCATTTTGCCAGAGGCGGGTTTGGAGTTAGTTTTATTTCTTATTAACGAAAAGTTCCTTCTAATATGGCCTTCACGTCTACATAAATAACACACATTTAGCCCTCCTATGGTTTCAATTCCACAACAAACTGTGTGTGTGAAATGTGGGAGAGTTAGTAAATCAACACAAACATCAATGAGACGTATTATATTAAAGATTTGAATCATAAACTACTACAATTGTAGCAAAACAAATCTCCAAAAACATTCCATTGTTCTTTATTCTCAAGGATTTATTAAACCATATTGGCTCTCAGATTTTGTATGTGCACTATGGTTGTTAAATGAAAACTTGAGAAATGAGATGCTGTTCAAAATGCAGGAAATATAAGTTCCTACATGAAACTATGTGATAAAAGTCATGATGCTATGATAATGGTGATATTGACAAATGGATAATGATGCTAACTTATGTGATGAAAATGCTATGATAAGAAGTTAAAATGATTATGCATATGCTCAAATAACAATTGATATGATAAACTAAAATGTAACTATAAGGCAAGACATGAAATAAAATGCAACTATAAAGCAAGACATGATTCTAATTTAACATGATACTACAATGCTAACTATGAACTCCAAATGCTCCAATTGCTTCAAAGCTATTCCTGCATAATAAGTTTTCTCAAATGTGGGATGCCAAATACTATAGAAAATGGTTGTATTTATAGGATTTTCAAAGCATCTTGTGATGTGGGAACGATCGACGGTCCATATTCAAACATGAGGGATGAATAGTGGAGATGGAGAGAATCAAGAAGGATGTTCCCTTGACCAAAGACAACGTGCCAAATGGATGAAGGAATAAAGTGTGTGAGAAAAAGACCATGTGTTCAAAGTTTGTTGAAGATGATTCTAATTTAAAAATTAGAATTATTTAATTTCATGTGACCATGGTGAGGTGGCATGAAAACTTGTAGACATGTGCTTGAATTCCAAATTTGGGATGAGTGAAAATTAATTAAATAAAACAAACTATAGAAATTTGTTTATTTAATTAAATTAGAGGAATGTGATTTTAGATTTGGAGAATTAGAAGATATGAACTATATAAATAAATTGAGAATTTATTTATAAGTAGATGAAATATTAATTAAATAACTAGTATTTAATTAATTAAATGTCTTGACTGATTTTAGGTGTATACATTTTTCCCCTCTTTGAAGTAATGTGTTTACACATTGCTTCAAAGACAATTTTGCTGCTAATGTTGACAAATTTTTTTTTGATGCCCCAGACGTTGATTTCCAGGTGATGATGGATATATGCCCCCTCGGGAGATAAATCGGTGAATTTTTGAATTGTTGAAATTTTTGATGATTTTTTGATGATTTGATGATGATCTCAAAATTTTATGATTTAGAAACAAATCATCTCCCGAAAAATGATGTATAAGCCACTTGGTGGTGATTTGATGAATTAAAGCCCATTTGAAAATAAAATAAAACAACCCCATAAAAATGCCACTTAATTAACCTAAAAAAGGTTAAAAAGTTGGATTAGAAGTTCATTTGAGCATTTGCAATTTGAAGAACTTGAGAGTGATTAGCAATTTAGCAAGTTTGGCAAAATGGTGATCCCTTACCACACACATCAGTTTGAGCGAGTCAGGTGTCACAACCACCCGACGACGTATAGTCCTCTTGTATGTACCCTTGAAATCTTCCCTCGTAATTTGTGCAATTCATTTTTCCCTCCATTTTCTTGTTTGAATTCGGCTTTTGTTACTTTAGCGCCTAGGATTACCGCAATAGCGAATTCATTGTCTGTTGTAGCACATTCATGAACTTAGCGCATTGGATAAATGAATTAGCGCATAGGTTCCTGTAGCACATAGGTGACCCGAAGTAGCACATTCATGAAATATTTTAGCACATAGGATGTTTTAGCGCTTAGGTGGATTGAATTAGCGGATTGATTAGATGATGTAGCACATAGGATGAATTATCACATTGACAAAAGGGTTTAGTGCATAGATCAAATGTAATGGTGTATTGGAACCCTGTTTTAGCGCTTTGATGAATTTTCCTAGCACATAGGGTTTTTTAGCGCATTGGAACACTGTTCTAGCGCATTGACAATTTTTAAACTAGATTGATGATTTTGTTGATTAGACTCCTTGATTTTGATGATGTTTGATTGCTTCAACCTTTGATTTGATGATGATTGATGATGTTGATAGGTTAGATGTCCATTGATCTCATGATAGGTGAGATTCAATGATTGATACTGATAATTGACCTCATGATAGGCAAGGATCAATGCTAGTTTGATTGATTGAGTGACATCATGATAGGCGAGGTGCACTAATTGATGAACTTTATGATAGGTGAGGTTGAATTGATTGATGAACCTCATGATAGGTGAGGTTGAATTGATTGATGATGAACCTCATGATAGGTGAGGTTGAATTGATTGATGATGAACCTCATGATAGGTGAGGTTGGATTGATTGATGATGAACCTCATGATAGGAAAGGTTGAATTGATTGATGAACCTCATGATATGCAAGGTTAAATTAATTGATTGATGCTCATGAGATTTGATTAAAGTCTCACCAAAGCTGATTAGATTGATAGGCTAATTGATTTTTGATTGATTGATTTGTTGATTGACGTCGATTGATTGATTAGCTGATTTGTGATATTTTGTGATGATAGGAGCCTTTGACGAGAAAACATATTAGAGAGAATTTTCCCAGGATGTGGGATTTGATTCCACACCTAACGCCACCTGATGTGGCCGTGATCGCACAATGTAGATTGTCATCCCTGATTGATATGCCCCAGATTAGGACTAATAGGGGTTGCTGATAGATTTAGTAGAGAGGTGGCACAATGAGCATAACACCTTCCATTTTCCCACTGGCGAGATCACAGTTACTCTAGAGGACATATATCGGATTATGCAGATACCTGTGGTTGGTGATCTTGTCTTATATGATTCTCAGGAGCAGGGCAGGACAGATGCATTGCGTAGAGTATTCGAGGATGATCAAATATGTGGCTATGAGATTCCTTGGAGGGATATGGTTGATGCTTACACCACTTTTCCTTCTATTCTTGCTAGGTTTATTGGAGGGTTCCTTTGTCTTGATCATAGGTCAAAGGGGCTATCAATTGGATGGGGGTAGATTTTGGAGAGAATGATTGCTCAGGGCACTAGATATGCATGGGGTTGTATTCTTGCTCATCTGTACCATGACTTACACTAGGCGGTCTATCTTCGCAGGGCTAGTTTATCGGTTGGGATCACATTGCTTCAGGTCTGGGGCTAGGAGCATATAGCAGTCACATGACCAGTTGTAGATAGATAACGACTAGCTATGAGGCCATACGTTCATATTTATGTCGGTCAATTTGCTTAGCCTAGGTTGGGAAAACTGGAGTACTGGAGGAGCACACTGGATGATCTTGAGTTTGTGGTATGGTGGCCGTATCTTGATTGCGAGTAGTGGCCTGAGGATGACACCAAGATGCCATTTTTGTGTCAGTCCCTGTACTTGATTAGCCGTACATGATTCATTATTGAGATATTCTTATTGCTGAGAGTACTGAGGCAGTATGGTAGGGTTCAGGTGATGCCCTAGGGAGTGGCCCATTATGCACGATGATAGGTGGATTCGATAGAGTGGGGACCTATTTTGTCTTATGTTGCAGCCGTGCAGTGTTTCCAGGGGTTACATGCCGTTATTTGGGAGGTGCATCTGGAGATCATCGATGTGTTGATATCAGAGGAGTATGCACAATACATGTTCTTAAATCCATTCCAATAGCTTACCATCCTAGATGAGCCAACACATTGTTAGAGGAGGAGGGGGCAGGAGGTCATGGGCGGAGGCGGTGGAGAGGGGAGGAGGAGGAGGAGGATTCAGAGTAGGAGTTAGAGAGCAGTGATGACAGGGATGGTGATGGAGATGGAGGCAACGAGGATGATGATGGGGTGATGGGTGAGGAGATGAGGGTGGAGGAGGGATAGGTCCCGATGTTGGAGAGATGAGAGTTCCTTGCAAGAGGTGACATGTGGAGATTCAACTATCCTTGCCACAACAACAAACACAAATTGCTGCATTACAGGTACAAGTTGAGACATTGCAGGGTCAGCTTGAGTAGGTTTAGGCTTTACTAGCGTAGGCTCAAGGGTAGATTACTATATTGAAAACAAAGAGGGATGTTGCCAAATAACAGGTACAGGCTCAGCTCACACAGGTCCAGGCATAGGGATAGGGATAGATGCAGGCACAGGTTGCCACACTTTCTACAAAGAGAGACACTTTGCGACAATGGGTGGAGTAGGTCGAGGGTGTCTCTGAGAGATTACAATAGGTTGTAGGGGTTGCCAGTGCTTCAGACTATTTTAGGGAGATATGCCATACCACCTAGGAGGTTGAGTTTTACAGGGTTTGATATCATGATGTGGTTCCTCCCGAGCGGCGGGAGATTTTTGCACAGTCTCGGTTAGGAAAGTCTCGATCTCAGACCACTAGCATGGGTGTTACACACCCACTTCTAGGAGATCAAAGAGATCCTAGTGCAAGTCCGTCAGGTGGGGGAGGCACTGGTCATGTGATGCTGACACCATCTGGGGGGAGCACGACATAGTTCCAATTATGATGACAAATTTTGATGTATCTTGGGACATGATGTATACCTCTTTATTCAATTGAGACATTGTTGATGTACTTATTGATTTGAGACATTATGATACACTGCCATTTTTGATATTGATGTATCTCTTTATACCTTTGGATATCCTTGTACACTTTGACATTATGATTTTGAGGTTATATGATATGTGTTGATGATTATGATCTATGTGTCTATATGATGATGATCATGATGATTATGATGGATGCATTTGATTTCTATTTTATATATGGTATGTGATAGTTCTATATGATGATGATGATGATGATATGCTATGGATGCAAATGATGATGCAACTGATGTGTTATGATTCTATGATGCTTTATGAATGATGTCTATATGATGTATGTGATGGATCCTATTATGCCAATGAAATGTGATGCATTTTATGTTTTTGTACTTTTCTAATGCAAATAAATGATGCAATGAATGAATGAATGATGTATGAAATGATCACATGATGGTGCATGGTTCTATGTGTTTATGATTATATGATGATTATGTGATGTATGCAATGATGATAATGCATGATTGATGATTCAATATGCTTAATAGATGATGTTTTATGCTATGTGAGATGGATTTGATTATGCAAATGATGTATGATGTGTATGTGATGATCCAATTATTCCTTTGTCAGTCTTGGATTTGAGTAATAACAAATTCATCTTTACTACTGGTTTTAGATGTTCATAACAATGGCATTATGTTTTTACTAGTCATGTTCTTCTTGGAAATCTTACTCTGCTAGACATGTCTTTCAATCATCTTATGTGAATCCAAGATCCATTTATAAAAGGAGTAAATGATTTTAGTGATGCATCAAGTTCAATTATAGATGCATCAAGTTCAATTATGCCCCTATTAAAATAGAGATGTATTTCTACTTGGAAATCTTACTCTATTGGACATGTCTTTCAATCATCTTAATGGACCAATTTCTTAATCCATTAATAATTTATGAAATGATTTGAATCATGCAAGTAAGATGGAATGCACTTATTTTTATGTTGTCTAATGCAAATATTATGATGTGATGTATGTATGGATGAATGTTGTGATAATGCTTTCTAATGTATGCAAATGATGATGCAATTGATGTGCAACTATATGAAAATGATGTGTTTTTGGAAATGTCAAGTGTACTCAATCCATTAGTGCCAGAGATAACATCATTGTGAAATTGTTGTAGCTTTGAAGATCCCATAGATACAGATGCAAAATAACATGGATGCAATCTAACTTAACCATGCAAATCTAATATGTAGATGTTGTCATTTGTAACAACCGATTTGTCGTGCTTTTTATCATCATTGAGCCTTTAAAATGTTGAAAGTGAGTACAAGCATCAATGGCATAAGTAGACCATGATGACCTGAGTACTACTTCCATGATTTTTGATATTGCAAGTTAACACAAGCATCTAAGTATAATTGAATTGAGATGACCTGAGTATTGCTTGCATAAAAAACAAGAGTTAACCGTTTTCCTATGCAAATTCAAAATGTCATTAGTGATACTTTTTAAAGCACGTCCCATAAAAATTTGCACAGTAATAGTGATCAACTCACAAACAACAAACAAAGAAAAATCATACTCCTTCATGTCTCCTTTAGTTCAATACATCATTGAGGTGCTCCAGAGATATGATAACAAAAATAAAAGTTCAACAGTTGAACATTCATGCCACAGTGATAAAGCCATGATTCAAAAGAACATCATCCCTTTAAAGTGTGCTTTTGGTTTGATTGATTTGGCTATTTTGATTTGGATGGTTGATGTGTTTTTGATAGTGATTGATGTAATGTTGGGTTGCACTATGATCATTGTTTTGGTTGTGTTACCCTACTACCATTTGTCTATTGGTTTAAGCTCAAAGTTTATTGCCCCCAGTGAGTTCAGGATTTTGCCCCTAGTCTAGGGTGAGACACAACCCCGATGGCAGGATATGTACACGATGCTTTCTGATGATAGTCAAAATGATGGAAAAAGAGAATGAAAAAAGTAGATGGTTGACATGCTCAAATAGATGGAAAATATAACCTAACAAAAATAATGCCTGTTTCTAGGTTTTCACTAGTTTTTATTGCACTTTTTCAGATTTTATGATTTTTTTGATTTTTCACTTTTTTTGTATTTTTCTCTTTTTTCTCTTTTTTTGTTGTTACCAAGATGCTTGTTTGCTAGGTTTTCATCAAGGCAACCATTTTTTTAGGACATTTTTTGATGTTTTGTATTTTTTTTCTTTTTTTGTTGTTACCAAGATGCCTGTTTGCCAGGTTTTCATCAAGGCAACCATTTTTTCAGGACATTTTCTAATGTTTTTGTAATTTTGCAAGACTTTTTCAGTGCACTGGATGATTCAGGTGTAGAATTTCTTGAGATGCAAGCTGTTGAGGGGTTCATCAAACAAATCCCCTTCTAGTGTAGACAACTGATATGCTCCTAATCCAAAAACTGATATGATGCTCTGATCCTATGTGAATGACCGTGCTGGATGAAAGGACCCGATTGGAATAAATAGTATGAGTGGAAAGTATGGAGGGTGATAGATATGACAGATAAAAGAAGATATGATAGGATCCCTAATGTGGACACTACGTGGGCCATCAGGCTTCAAACGAAAAGGAGCTTGGGCAACTGATGAGTTATAGTATGTGAAGAGGTCGTGATCAAAGACACATTGAAACACATCAACAATGGAAGTGTAATGATATGGCAGATATGTGAACATGGATGGGTGGAAGGGGACATGTGGTATAAATGACATGAATGGAGACTGTAGATCAACAAGTTCTTTCTTTGATTTACTACTTTGATAGATGCCGCTAGTGATTTGTGGGGGAGAGGCATGTTTGGAGATAAACTCTTGCTTGCTTTTATTTTTGATTTGTTTGATAGCTTTTTATTTTGGCTAGGGCACTTGTCTGGATCTTTCTTTCTTTTTGATTTATCCAATAGCTTTTTGTTTTGGCTAAAGAAATTTACTTGATCTTTCTTTCTTGGCATGCTTTTTCTTGATTCCAAATCTCCATTTGATAAAGGCATTTTTACCTTTAATTCTTGACTTGCCTCCTTTATATTTTCTTTGAGTGATACTTGTTGATCCATGTTTACGAGGTGGATGTATGTGGATGAGATGGATGAAGTGAGAATGGTAGTGGTGATGCCATCAATGGGGTCCTTGATACTATCTTTTTCGGTACTGGTAACAACAGCGGTGGCTTGCACATCCTTGATGACTTGGAAAGATGACTTGGTAGAGGAAACATTAAGAGATTCATACCCTAGCCCTTGGCAGGTGGGAGAGAAAGATGATGGTTGGTTATCCTCATAGAGATCATGATCAAAGAGTGGGTTATCATAGATGTCTTGGTCAAATAGGGGGTTGTCATGGGTATCAAAAGTTGGAGTGGAAGTAGATATGGAAAGGGTAGGTGTATCATCAGTATCACAAAAGGTTTCAATCCTAGCATGGTCATCTTCCTGCATGTCTTCTATATTTGTCTCAACATCATTGTTGGAATTCTGATCCTTCTCGATGGTAGTAGCAGTGTCTTTTGCTAACAAATTATCCAAATAGTATTCTCGACATCCTAAATCATGGATTTGGACCTTGCGGTTTGATAGTGCAGTAACTGTGGTAGAAGCTTTTAAGGATTCAGGATCAACATGTGTTTGGGAAGAAGATACTTCACAATTGCTAGAGGTTTTAGCTTTAAGACTTAGATTATGGCCATACATAAAAGAATTAGGATCTCCTTGTATTGTGATTTCAACTCCCTCATGAGAAAACTTCAAACATTGATGGTATGCAGAGGATATTGCTTGCATTTCATGTATCCACGGTCTTCTAAGGAGGATATTATAGGTCAAGGGGAGATCAAGGACTTGGAAAACCACATCATTCACCACAGGGCCAACTCTGATTGGTAGAGTAACTGATCCTTTAGATAAGCGCTCCTATGCATCATATCCCTTCATGGTAATATTGTTACTGGAGTCTATGACATTTTCTGAATATCCCAATGCATGAATAAAATTTAAAGAGTAGATATTTAGACCTACTCCTCCATCTATTAGAACACGTTTGACCAAGAATTTATGGATCAAAACCTCAATATGAAGTGGAGAATTATGTGGATGGGTGAGTGATGCATCATCATTTTTAGTGAATGATAGGCAATGAGGTGTGGTTGAGTGTCACACCATAGCTTGGGATTGAAAAACTTTCAAATCAGCTGGTACAATGTCTTGTTTATCATGAATTTGACTGTGAACTGCAAAAATGTTAAGAATGGTAGTGTCATATACATAGTTTACATTCTTTCCTTTGCTGTTTGATGAAGAAGATTCCCCTTTTTCATAGTTTGGTAGAGGGTTCTTGAATGCTCCATGATCATTGTTCATTTGGAGTCCTTCTACAAATATTGTCTTGTTATCAATCAAATCTTGCACCATATGTTTCAGCTGCATATAGTCATTCATTTTATGTCCTTTGTTTCGATGAAAGTCATAGAAATGTGCATCATTCCACCATGGCGGTTTAACTTGTGGGTTATAATCTCGTGCCTTCGGTAACGTTATAACCTTGGCTTCAAGAAGCTCTTTCAATGCTGATTCTAAGGACTGTCCCAAAGGTGTGAACCTTCTTTGATTTGATGATGGTATTTTGTATGAGGTTGAAGCTGGTTTAGATTTGTTATTTTTTGGGTTATTGTTTTGATGAGAACTTTGGTTGTTGGGTGGATTGTTGTTCTGATTTGTTTTGGTGGAAACTGCTGTCAAGTTGAATACATGTTGTGCATTTTGGGTTTCAACTACACTGTCATTGTTACCCACATTCTTGTTTCGTTGCCAAAACTTTGGTTTGTCACCACTATTGTAATTGTTGGAGGAACTTGATGAGTTTTTTTCATTGTAAATTTTGATGTCTCCTCTCTTCACCAAAGCCTCTTCAATTTTTAGTCCGTTTTCAATTAATTTTTTTGTAGGTAGGTGGGCATTGTAATTCTAATCTATAGCTCATCTCATCATTTAGGTTATCAATAAATATTTCCATATTTTCTTTTTCAGGTACGGGATGAGAATACCTCACAAATAACCTTCTCCATTTTTTTAGAAAAGTGAGGAACGATTCACCCTTTTTCTATTCCAAGTTGCAAAGATCTTTCATTGTTATGTCATGTTGGATGTTATAAGAATATTGGGTGATGAACTTGTTAACCATTTCTTCAAAGGTTCTAATTGGTGGTGCGATTTTGGAAAACCATTCAAGGCATTGTCCACCTAGACTTTGTGGGAACAACCTCACCAAATAAGTTTCTTCATGTGCAAACTCAAGACTCATGGTTCTAAATTCCGTCACATGATCTATTGGATTGATTTTACCATTGTATTTGTCATACTTTGGGAATTCGTAATGTTTGGGAAAGGGAATTATGTGGATATCTTGATCAAAAGGATATAGACAAATGTCTTGGATCAAGTATCGTTTTGAGGTTCCCCTTTGCATGTCAATAATTTATTGTTGAAGGTTTTTCATTTGATGAGTTAGGGCAACCACTTGTTCTGGATCATTTTCAAGATTTTTGGGAGGTGCTTTCAATTGATTAACATAAGTCATCAGGCAATTTGATACCTTGTTTAGCCAACTTTAGGGGGTATTTTCCCCCATTTCTTTCGAAAATATTTTCTAAGCACTTGTGGAAATTTAGATCTTGTTCAATGTTTTAGATGTCTTCCTCAGTTATTTCTTCCCCTTCATTGTTGTGGATTCCATGGAAAGGATTCTCTTCAGCTTCAGCCATGGTGTTTTGCATTTCATTGTTTTGAGTTTCGATGTTTGGATTTTCAATGCTTTGAGTTGCAATGTTTTGCGTTTTGATGTTTTGTGTTTCCAATTATTTTTCCTTGAGTTTCTAATTTTGTAATCTTGTTTTAACGAGCATACAAGTGTTATACTTTGACTAAAATTTGATCTTTGTTTGGAAGAGTGCCAAGAATTACAACTAAGTCAAATAGAATGACAAATTCTATTGATGAGACTAAGTTTGATTTGATTATACCGCTTTGTTTCGTGATGAGAGGATGATAAATCTTGATGATGAAACTAGGCTTAACAATCAAAGATATGATAAGTTTGATGATTTAGGCACTTTGAGATGTTAGATCTAGGTTTAAATTGGAGAATTCCACTTGTAGGGGTTAGTTTTAACAAGTTTAGACTCTGTGGTACCTGAGGAATGATTCTATGCTGAAAAAAGATTCTAAATTTTGGTTCAAACTATGAAACAGGGGATAAATTCAACTCTTAGGTTTTGCATTTAATGGATGCGCTAAAATAGAGCCCGAATGCGCTAAAATATTTAATATATGTGCTAAAATAGAGGATTGATGTGTTGGAAGATTGCATAGATGTGCTATTAGATTTCCCAAATGCGCTAAAAAAGAGGGTCGATGCGCTAAAATATGTAGTGTATGCACTATAATAGAGGGTGAATGCACTGAAATATTGCACAAATGTGCTATAATACAAATTGAATGCATTGGAAAAAGTAGTGGATGCGCCAGAATAGTGTATGGATGCGCTAGAATAGATGTTGGGTGTGCTAAAATATGGCAGCAATGCACTATAACAGAGAATGAATGTGCTAATCTAGAAAAAATTAGTGTTTCCGTGACTCTGTCTGGTTATTTGGCTTTGAATTTATGAATTTGAGTGTTTCCAAGGATATAATATTTTGACCAGTGAATTTTGTTTGGTTTCCAACTTGTGAATGATGGGAATTGAGTACTCAACTGGATGATTTTTGAATCAAGGTTTTCACTTCAAGTGTGTGATGTTTTGTTTTGAAATTTGTTCAAAAACACATTGGTAAAACACATCAAACATGTACAACTTAAGGCTGTGTAGGAAAATATTTACTAGATTCCCACTTGGATTTTACTCTAGCTATGCCTACTTTTAGTGGATGATTAGAAGCTTGACCCCACTAGCTCCCCTCCATGACACTCACTTCTACGGGGCAGCCAAGCTTTAGTACCCATGAATCTCCCATGGCATACTTCTCATCTCTACTAAAAGCCGCAAAAATGTGGGATGACTTCAAAGGTTAGACCTTCTATGCCAGTAAATAGAATAAGGATTTTGGCCTTCTAAACAAGAGGTTCTAGTATAGGCATTCCATTCATGGGGGATCATCCATACGGAAAGAGACCATTGCTGCCCTTCTTGTCGGAACAATCCTCATGATACTTGAACTTTCCTCAAGTACCCACATTTATCTCCCGGTTGGAAGTCGCTTGGCTTTAGCGTGTTACTCTTTGGGTCATTCCCTTGGGTGATTAATTTTTCCCACAAGGCAAGATCTCTATGGATAAAACAAAATAAAAATGAATGGGCCTAGATTTTTGGTCACCTAGTTAAGGGGAGAGCATATGCCTATCATTCATCAAGCACAAAAGACATGGTGTTCTTTACCCTTCTAATTAAGCTAGATGCCTATCTTAATCAAAAGAAAACATTAAATAACTATAGCCCCTGCATAAATCATTAGTAGTTGCATGAGTTTGTCTTTGATTGACGTATCACCCACCTACAAGCAAAAAACAACAATTAGTTCTTGGGATTTTAAGATTTTGCAAATTTAAACAGATGCACTAAAACAATCATCCAATGCACTAAAAGATCATTCCAATGCGCTAAAATAGCTACTCTATGCACTAAAATAACTCATGTATGTGCTACAAGAACTAATGGATGTGCTAAAAGACCTAATGGATGCATGAAAGTATTGACTAAAAGCGCTAAAAGACTCCTTGGGTGCACTAAAACAGTTGACGTATGCGCTGGAAGAAATGTCTGATGCACCATAATAGACCCCGTATGCGTTGAAAGATTTGTCGTATGTTCTAAAACAGTAGTCGAATGCGCTGAAATATTAGTCGTATGTGCTAAATGAACTCATGGTTGCACTAAAATGTCATGTCCAGCCTGTTCACAAGAAATTTTCCAGAAAATTGTTAAAAATGGGGTTGAGCCCCACGGTGGGTGCCAATTTATGTGTGTGTAAAATGTGGGAGAGTTAGTAAATCAACAAAAACATCAATGGGACATATTATATTAAAGATTTGAATTATAAACTACTATAATTGTAGCAAAACAAATCTCCAAAGACATTCCATTGTTCTCTATTCTTAAGGATTTATTAAACAATATTGGCTCTCAGATTTTGTATGTGCATTATGGTTGTTAAAATGACAACTTGAGAAATGAGATGCTGTTCAAAATGCAAGAAATCTAAGTTCCTACATGAAACTATGTGATAAAAGTCATGATGCTATGATAATGGTGATATTGACAAATGGATAATGATGCTAACTTATGTGATGCAAATGTTGTAATAAGAAGTTAAAATGATTATGCATATGCTCAAATAACCATTGATATGATAAACTAAAATGTAACTATAAGGCAAGACATGAAATAAAATGCAACTATAAAGAAAGACATGATTCTAATTTAACATGATACTACAATGCTAACTATGAACTCCAAATGCTCCAATTGCTCCAAAGCTATTCCTACATAATAAGTTTTCTCAAATGTGGGATGCCAAATTCTATAGCAAAGGGTTGTATTTATGGGATTTTCAAAGTATCTTGTGATGTGACAACGATCAACGGTCCAAATTCAAACATGAGGGATGGACGGTGGAGATGGAGAGAATCAAGAAGGATGTTCCCTTGACCAAAGACAACGTGCCAAATGGATGAAGGAATAAAGTGTGTGAGAAAAAGACCATGTGTTCAAAGTTTTTTGAAGATGATTCTAATTTAAAAATTAGAATTATTTAATTTCATGTGACCTTGGTGAGGTGGCATGAAAAGTTGTAGACATGTGTTTGAATTCCAAATTTGGGATTAGTGAAAATTGATTAAATAAAACAAACAATAAAACAAACTATATAAATTTGTTTATTTAATTAAATTAGACGAATGTGATTTTAGATTTGGAGAATTAGAAGATATGAACTATATAAATAAATTGAGAATTTATTTATAAGTAGATGACATATTAATTAAATAACTAGTATTTAATTAATTAAATGTCTTGACTAATTTTAGGTGTATACACAAAATTTACCAGACTTCAATTGAATTTCTTTAACCCCCAATAGTTCCCTACCCAAAGATAGGGAAATCAACACCTGTGCATTAGAGTGTGGAAGTAGGGTCTTCGTATCATCAATTTTTAAATCATTACCATATGGCTCCAAGAGAAGTGGAAAAAATTTCCACAATCGAGGAGGGACATGATTAATTGTTGACCATCTAGGGCTGGAGAGATCCAAGACCTCCTCCTCAACGACTTCCAAATTCCAAGCCAGGGCTTGAAAGACAACCATGCCCACATTCCAAAATTGTTTCTTAATTGCCTCCAATTGGGATGTATGGTTATGTATACCTTGGAATTTATCCCACTCTTAAATGTGTAAACAACTTAAAAATGCAAATGATAAAAATCATCAACTCAAGATTAGCCAAAAGAGTGATAAACAATAAGGAAAATGGACAAAATAAGACACAAACGATTTCACCTTCCTTGCTGTTGATTTCCTTGATTGGCCCTTGCTTGGAATGATTTGTGTGCTCCTTAGATGATTTCTTGAGTGACTAAATGTAAGATTAAATGTGCAAAATGATTAAAAGAGATGGCTAGATGATGGCAAAGGATTGAAAGTGCAAATTGGCAGCATGTAGTTATCAAATGGCTAAGTGTTGAAAGTGCCCTTGAGGAGGGTATTTATAGGAGAACTTGAATTCTGTGAGAATCAACTGGTTGAGATGCATCCAACAAGGCCACATTTAGCGGGCTATAGGTTGGAGAACCCACAAGCCCTCACATCTCTGACATGTGTGGAGGGTGAAGGCCAAGAGAAGATGAGGTAAGTGAGTATTAAAAGACATGAGGGAGGAAGGACAAGTACCTTCCAAGTACATCGGGAGATGGGAGGAATCTTAGGAGTGAGAAGATTTCCAACAGTGGATTTCTTGTCCCTCAAGTGGGAGGAGGGACATTTGAGGAATTTGGAATTCTCAAAAATCTGCCATAGGAAAAAGGAAAGGTGGTTAGACAAAATGAATTAAAAATTCACATTCGTAGGAGGATCTAGAGGATAAAAGGTGGGCTCCAAAAAAGGTGGGACTTGGTCACATGTGAAGATTGTGACAAGTCCAAGGTTCTAGAAGCCTTGGAAGGATGGAATGTGAATTAAAAAATCACATATAAGAGAGGGGAATCTAGAAGAATAAAAAGGACTAAAAATTGGAGAATGATTAGGGTTTAATTAACTGTAATTAGAAGATAAATGAGGGATTAGAGTCAACTTGCAAAAGTTGGAGGATGTGACACATCCCACTCATGATTATGTAGCTGTACATCCCTAATGAAGAAATTAGAGATGGATTAGATTGATAAAAATGATGATGAGGAATTAAATAAATGCAATATATTTAATTTATTTTGATGAAAAGAGGATTATCAGAAAAAGGTATTTAATTATTAATTAAAATACCTTTAGGGATTTGAAGAATTAAAGATATTAATTAAAATAATAGTGAATATTATTTAATTAACTCTGACAAGAGGATGTTTTACACTAAAAGTGATAAATTTGGATAAATTAAGTGTCCAAATTTGATGTCTGCTGCATTATTAAAAAAGATAACATATAAACCCTTACGAACCATTCGACAATAATAAAAGTGCAACCCTAGCTTTTTTCCCCATACATTATGAAACCATTCTTCCATGTATTTTCTCGCCGAGACCTTACCAGGGTTGACGACAACAAAAAAAATGGTAGTTTTCAACAATCTAGAATCTTCTTCTGCAATTGCCTCATCTAGGGTAGTATTGGGAATCAAAATAGCTTTCAAAGATTGAGCTGGGGAGTGCTTACCTTGCCCTTCTCCATTTTCCAGTCCTTTGTTGACTTCACTGAGTGTGAATTTGGCGTCCTCCGGAAAACAACCTCGCTCTCCCGCAACAATGTCCTGAAAGGATTTGATGGCCACATTGTTGGTAGATGGGATGGAGGCATCATTAATAGATTCACCCGGTGGATCTGTATCCCCAACCATCACTTCAAAGTCCTTCGTAGAATCCACACATGCTACACACTCCAAGAAGGGGTCATCATTAATTTAAGACCTTGTCCCACTCAAAGTAGGCATACATACTCACAAATACACCATGGCAGATAGAGGGATATGCCGTAAACAAGGAAATGATTAACAAACGTGGAGGAGGGTTGAGCCTCCTCCTTATAAAGGAGATTCACATGCGCACACAGTCCAAGTTACAGAGCCTTCTGTTAAACTATTTTGATCATTTGATATTATTTTAGATCATTATTTTTTATATTTTATTGATTTATGTTAAATGAAATAAAAAATATATTAACTGTATTAAATTTTCATAGTTCATTATAATTAATGTAATCTATTTTTGAATTCAATTGTGTGAGCTTTGTTTTCCATCAATGTTTCAAATAGTTTGTAACCCATCATTAGGATGAAAGAGTATTGTAGGAGAAAATAAAAGCTCTCCCATAGCTCTCTTTCATCTTGATGATGGATCACAAGTTGTGATTTAAAACATTGATGAAAAACAAAGCTCACACACTTCAATCCAGAAATATATTGTGTTAATAATAATTTTAGTTCTTTAATCTATTTTTTATTAATTTTATTTAATTTCTTACAAAAATAATAAAATTAAAATATGTTTCTATTATTTTGTTACTAAAATTAAAATATTTCAATAAATTTTGTCTTCAAAAGTTAATTATATTAATAACAATTCTCATTGAAATGACATTAATGTAGTGATGCGAGGAATTCAATAAATATGTAAGGTGTAACTTTATTTAGAGGTTAACACGCAAATTAAAAAATTGTATATCATTATTACCTACCATAAGGTCATCTTTATTTAATGACATTTTAAAATGAGAAGATAGCTTTCACTTTCAAATTGAAGTTTTTAGCAATACAATTTAGTCATGCATTTCATTTCCTATATTAACTGAACTTATTTTTTGTATTGAACTGTAGACACCTAAATTTGGACATTTAATTGATCCAAATTTATCCCCTTTCATCTAAGCATCCCCTTATCTGCATTAATTAAGTAATATAACTATTATTTAATTAATACCTCTGAAGTTCTTCTAATCCCTAAGGTATCTAGTTAAATAATTAAATACCTTCCCCCTTTCATCAAATGAATTAAATAAATATGACATTTATTTAATTCCTCACATGTCACATCCTTTTCTTAATCCTTATTATTCTTCTAATCTCATCATTAGGGATGTGCACATGCCTAATCCTTGATTAAGATGTGTCACATCCTCCAACTTTTGCAAGTTGGCTTCTAATCTCTCTTAGCCACCTAACCCTCCTCTAATCCTTCATTAACTAGCTTAATCAACCTCTCAAAGAATTTTTAATTCCTTTTATTCTTCCAAGGAATATTAAATTCCTTTTTCTCTTCCCCATGTGATCTTTGACTTGTCACATCAAGTCACATGTGAAATCTAACGCTCTTCTAATATGTCATTAATTTGTCTAATCAAGTACTTGTACAACCTTAATCACCTAATTAGGACAACCTAATCTCTTTGTCATTTATGGAATGTGTTCTAAGTCAACTTTATTAAATGCTTTCTCCTTTTGGAGAAGGCACTCCATTCACCATGTGAATTTTTAATTCACATTTAATCCCCCAATGCATTCCAAAGAATTTTAAATTCCTTCTCTCATTCCCATGTGGATATTTGAGGAATTTTTAATTCCTCACATGTCCTCTCACCCATATGAGGACAATGACCTCCTTTATGAGGAGATCTTGTCCAATCCCAAGGTACTATGTACTACCTCCATGTCATGTACTCTCATTCCAACTCATGTCCACATCATCCTTTTCAAGCCACTTCATATGCCACATGTCAAGATGTGAGGGCTTATGAGTTCTCAACTCACCTTAGCCCTACATCTTAATCTTGGTGGCTCAATCTCAACTGTCCATTTCCCTAAAGAATCTAAAATTATCTATAAATACCCCTTCTTTTCTCTCATTTTGGGGGGAGATCATTTATGCTAGCCAAACTCTTGCAAAATTTTTTCTTGAGCCATACTTAGCCAAATTATCATATTTGCATCCATTTTCACTCAATTTTCCCATCCTCATCTTATCTTATAGCTTGCATCCCTTGCCATCAAAGGAGCATACAACATCGAAGATCGAAGGGCCAACCAAAGGACAACTCAACAAGGTGAAATATTTCATTTTGCTTAGTTTAGTTAATTATTAGGCCAATCTTGAGGTGTAGGGTGCTTCTAGTTGTTACTTGCACTCTTTTGTTTGCTGCTCATTTTCTAATAGGTATTTTTTCCCTATCACATTTTGGCACGCCTGATGGGACCCACAAACGGGTCTCTATCTTTCATGTTTGCTATTTTTTTTCACTTTTTGTAGGTGCAGGTTGCAGAGGGGCGAACTCAACCTCGAGGGGCAGACCTGACCTGATTGACAGACGGACCTTCCCTCCACAGGCAGACTCGACCTTGCCCAGGGGCAGTCCTGCCCTCCACAGACTCCAGAAAGTGTTTTTTTGCAAATTTTTCATAGAGGGGCAGACCTGACCTACAAACATATGAACCTACCCTCTACACAGGAGAACCTGCCCTCCAGATAGGTGAACATGCCCTACAGACAGATGAACTTTCCCTCCAGACAGGTGAATTTTCCCTCTAGACAAGCGAATACGCCCTAGACAACTTTTTCTTGAAGGTGAAATTTTAGTTTTCACACTTTTTTGGTTATTTTAGGTGTTTCTAACCTCCTAACGTGTCTTGTTTGAGTTTGTACAAGCATTTAATCAACATTTGGCAGAAGAAAAGGATGAGAATCACTAACAAGTTTCCTTGCAGGGTTAGTTATTTGTCAACTATTGCTTGTCATTTTGCATAACTTAGGCACATAGTTTAACTAGGAGGTGTCAATCAATCTTGTTTGTCATATTTGTGCATAAGCTACTTGACGTATTCAATCCCCTTGTGCCATTTGGTGATCCTAGGTGGTGAGAAATCGTAGCTTACCAAGTCCTTTGAGTCACCCTCTTTTCCTTTTCTTAGTGGGACCTTCTTGGGGATTTCATCACCCCAAGGGATGATTCCAACCATGCATACCAGCGGGGTATATAAAGGAGGGACAATGAAAGTTGTACCTCAATCCAACCATGTTGTAATTGGTGAAGTGTCAAGATGATGTGAAGAGTTGGTCTGAGCCTCTAGTATCTCACTAAGGTTTCCAACTCACGCTTGTAATGGGTTGGTGTTCACGGTTTGGGCCTCATGTACTGGGTGTATATTGAGGACTCCTTAGCAACCATGTTCATCCTAGAATAGAAGACTTTCTCGACCATACCCTTTCTACTAGACTTAGGTTTGTGTTGTCTGAATTTTCTTCTTTGTGCAAAACTAGTGATTGTCTGATTAATTGACTTAGCCATATCCTTTTCATTGATGATTACTATGTTTTGAGTCCTTTTCCTTAGTCATCCTTTCAAAAGTCAAGTTTAAACCTATCCAGGGGGAATTTGACTTCTGAACAGGCGAACCTGACCCACCCAAGGGTGAACTTTACCTTGAACCAGCCTTTTCCAACCTCTTTTAGCCAATTTTGACCAACTTTAGCTCCATAGGCGAACTTTCCCTCTAGTGAAGCGAACTTGCCCTCTAGCCAGGCAAACTTTCCCTCTAGACAGGTGAATTTTCCCTCTAGACAGGAAAAATTTCCCTCTGTATAGGCGAACTTTCCCTCTAGATAGGTGAACTTTCCCTCTGGATAGGCGAACCTGCCCTCCAGAGGCGGACCTAACCCTTGATCAGTCAACTTTATCATTTGTTTCAACATTCTAGGCCCCTGTTTCATCGTTTCATGCGCTCTGATCACTTGTTTCCCCATTCTGAGTAAACATTCATCCATTTCAAACCACCTTTCATCATTTCAAACTCTCGTTCTACCATTTCAATCATTCATTTTCTCATTCCGAGTGAACATTCATCTATTTCGCATCATTTTTCATCATTCCAAACTCTCGTTCTACCATTTCGATCATTGGTTTACTCATTCTGAGAGAATGTTCATCTATTTCACATCTTGTTTCATCATTCCAAATGCTAGTTCCACCATTCTGATCACTCGATTGACCCATTCTGAGTAAACGTTCACCCATTTCAGACCTTCTTCTATCATTTTGAACTCTCGTTCAATCATTCTGATCATTCGTTTACTCGTTCTGAGTAAACATTCATCCATTCTAAACCTCCTTCTGTCATTTCAAACTCTCATTCACCTATTTCAATCAACCATTCACTCATTCTGAATAATCTCTCATCCATTCCGAACCTCTATCTCCTCATTCTGAGAATCCTTCGTCCATTCTAAGTCACCGTTTACTCATTCCGATTACTCCATCATCCATTCTGATTTTTCATTCATCCATTCTGAGAAATCATTCACACCTTCTACGTGATTGTTCATCTATTTCAAATCTTCCTCCCCTCATTCTGAGAGTCATTCATCCGTTTCGAGCATTCGTCCATCCATTTCGAACATCCATCTCCTCGTTTCGGGTGTCTGGGCAGCTATTGTTTGACCATTTTCACCCAGGAGCAGACTTGTCTAGCCAGGGGTGGACTTGACCTTTTTTGGGGGTGGACCTACCTAGCCAGGGGCAGACCTGACCTTTTCTGGGGGTGGACCTGCCCATCTAGGGGCGAACTTGACCTTTGAACCAGCCTTTTTGAGCCTGTTTTAGTCACTTTTGACCAACTTTTGCTCCATAGGTGAACCTGCCCTTTGGACAAGCAAACTTGACCTCTGGACAGACAAACTTGACCTCTGGATAGGCAAATTTTCCCTCTAGAAAGGTGAACTTTCCCTCTAGACAAGCGAACCTACCCTCCCGACAGGCGAACTTGACCTCTAGATAGGCGAACTTGACCTCTGAATAGTCAGTTTCATCATCGTTTCATCATTTCACCCTTCCTTCAATCATTCCAAGCACCTGTTTTCCCGTCATCAACACTGTTATGTAAGTCATCGTTTCATCACCAAAATCACATAAGTGCTACTTAGAACATCATTGGAGTCCATATCCATCATTAGATCATCCATCCCAATCACCTAGACTTTGTTTCGAGAGTTTTGATTTTTTATGTCGAAACTTCCGGAGGCCATAACTTTTGACTCAGGTGTCCGCTTGAGCTGAAATTTTACAAGTGGTTGTGTTATGAGGTGGCATGTTGGACCCCGTTTTGCCACATTTTTGAGGCCTCAAACTTTCATCTTGACCCTCAAAATCACAATTTAGTGTTTTTTTTTTCAGTTTTTGAAAAATCATTTTCGTTAATAACTCAAAATGCATGTCTCAAATTTGGGATGTTAGTTGGAAATTCATCCTATCTTAGTTTTGGGTATTTTTTGGGAAAAAAATGGACTCTCAAATGTATGACTGTGAAGTTTCCTAAAATGGCAAAATTTGACAATTTTTGAAAATTACCAAATCTGAAAAAATCTTATTGTCAACACCTTACGTCCTTCAAACCTTGGAACTTGGTGTAGAATCAATCCCATCACATCCTCCAATCATTCTAAGCTTCAATCCAATCCTGATATGAGCTTTAATCTAATCCCAATATGAGCTTAACCGAAACCCTAATATGAGCTTTAGTCCATCTGCAGTGAGGATCTTTGAATATCGAAACAAATCTTACGATCCTTCCCTCCATCTTCTTCAATTTTGTCTTATTCATCCATTCATCCATTCTGAGATTCATTCTCCTAATCTGAGCATTAGTTCATTCATTCTGATCAATCATTTACTCCCTTCAATCTTTCATCCATCCATTCCGAACCTTCGTTCCCTCTTTTTTGATCATCCGTTTACTCGTTTTGTTTAAACATTCATCTATTTTGAACCTTCATCTATCATCTCAAACTCTTGCTTAGCCATTCTGATCATTTTTTTACTCATTCTGAGTAAACGTTCATCCATTACAAACCTCCTTTCATCATTTCGAACTCTTGTTCTATCATTCTGATTGTTCATTTACTTGTTCTGAGTAATCATTAACCCATTTCAAACCTTCTTCTATCATCTTTAACTCTCGTTTTTCCATTTTGATCATTCATTTACTCGTTCTGAGTGAATGTTCATCTATTTCACATCCTGTTTCATCATTCAAAACTCTCGTTTAGTTGTTCCTATCATTCGTTTACTCATTCCAAGTAAACGTTTATCCATTTTGAATCTCCTTCTATCTTTTCAAACTTTCATTCAGTCATTCCAATCATCCGTTTACTCATTCCAAGTAAACATTCAGTCATTCCAATCATCCGTTTACTCATTCCAAGTAAACATTCAATCATTTCGAACTCTTGTTCAACAATTTTGATAAGTCATTTACTCATTCCGAGTAATATTTCATCTATTCCAAACCTTCATCTTCTCATTCCAAGAATCATTCATCCATTGTGAGCAGTCGTTTACTCGTTCTGAGTAGTCATTCATCTGTTCTGATCAATCATTTACTCATTTTGAGTATTTTTTATCCATTTCTCCAGTCAAATCATCATTTTCCCCATCTAAATCCCCTAAACTTCATGTCGAGTTATTATTCAAATTGACCTAAGTGTCTGATCTGATCATCATCATCAAAATACACTTAGGATTGTCATCCGTCCTAAGTTAATGATTATCGTCGACCCAATCAATCCATTTTCAATCTCAAAGTGGATTCGGTGCCGCAATCATCCATTTATCCTTTAATCCAATCAATCAGTATCCTATGTCACCTAGGGTAATCTCTGAACGTGGTTTACAATCCCTTTCGATCTTATTTCAACCATCGGGCTGATTTTATTTCAATCATCAAATGATCTTATCAAACTATTAGTCGACTATCAATCATCAGTTTATCTTTTATCAATCATCGACGACCTATCCAATCCAATCTAATCACCTTCAACCCAATCAATCTACTTCCATCTCAAAGCAGATTTGGTGTCGTAATCATCCTTTGATAATCCAATCCAATTGTTAGAATCAATCCCATCCAATCATCCAATTATCCTAATCTGAGCTTTAATCCAATCCCGATCTGAGCTTAACCTAAATCCCGATTTGAGCTTTAGTCCATTCCCATCCCAAATCGTTGATCCATCCTCTTTATCCTTTCATCATCATGAATCCTTATCCTCCATCAATAGTAGTCAAGGGAAACCCTAATTACGTCAACGACGATAACGAAAGTCTTGTCGATCAAGAGGTATACAACATGGATCCTCTCGACACTATCATTGCTAGTGTTTTCCACCTCGCTTCCAAAACTAATGACCCTTCGAAGTTATCCTCCAAGTATTTCTTCATCCATGCCTAATCATGCTCCTTATGCTGCCTTTGACAAGGGATATCCATCATATCCTTCATCTACATCATCCTCTTACCCAACACCCACATCCTCTTATCCTAGTGGCCATCACAATACCTCTATCCTAATCCCATCCACATCCTCCTATCTCAATCCTTCATCTGCATATACCCACTACCCTAATCTTCCATACCAATCTTCTCACCTTAATCCTAAATTCACACCTTCCTATCCTAATCCAACATTCACACCAACCTATCCTAATCTAACATCCACATCTTCTTATCCTAATCTGACATCCACATTTCCCTATCTCAATCCTCCATCTCAATCTTCCCATCCTAATCCACCATCCCAATACCCTTACTACAATCCACCACCTGCATCCACGTGTCCTAATTCACCATTCCAATAACCCTATCTTAATCCTTTGTATCCCCCATCTATTCCCAGTCCTGCATCCAATCCCATTCCCCTATCTAATCCTAGTCCACCAACCCCTAGTCCTAATCCCCTACCAATCCCTAATCCTTCATCCACTCCTACCTCACCATCCAAACCTAGAGTATGTAAGTTCCTTACTTCAAAAGTTCTCCAAGGACTTATAAAAAAGAAGACATCTCCCACTCCACACCTTGAAGTTGTGGAATCATGCCATCCCAAGCCATCATCCATGGTCATTAGTGATGAGACCCTTCTCCACCCAACACCTATCATTGATAATACCACCCCTAGCACCACTCAAACCATCAAAACCATCACATCCTCTAAATCCACTGAGCCTCCATCTCCTACCATCACATCTACCGAATCCATTGAACACCCATGTTCTACTCCAAGAGCCGTCCAACCCATCGACGACACCCAAATCCAATCCACTTCTTCCACTCATAGTGTCACTAAAATCCATTTCCATGAATGTTTTGAATCCTCCATCCCTCCATCTTCCCCACTTAAAGAGTCCCACCAAGACTCCACTATCATGCCTCCTACACACAATGAGTCATGCCAAGACCCTGATCCAAAGCATGCCAACATATCCCCTTCTCCAGATCAAGATCCTACCATCCCATCTAGTCCACCTCAAGATCACAATCCCCCATCCATTCCATCCCATGATCCCCTTGTCATTCAAGCTTCCACCACTCCATCTGCATCGCATGAGCCCACTACCACAAATCCAAATCCTATCATATCCCCTAATCCCTCCCCTGATACCACCCATCCAGATGTTGCTATCCCGTCATCTCCCTCTCATGATCCCCCATCATCACCTAAAATTGCTATCCCCACACCACTTGCATATCCCCTTGGTACTCTCATATTCTTCCATGGTGGCCTCCTTGCAGGAAAAACACATCGTATATACCACCCATCATCCTCCACCTACTAATGGACTCGCATCATGTTTTCAAAATAACACAAATCCTCACATGGATCGCATGCTCAAGAAAATGAACTATCAAGGTAAAGGTCTAGGCCTTCATGAGCAAGTTATTTTAGAGCCCATCCAAGTCAAAGAACAAATCTGCATGCAAGGTCTTGGACCTATTTCCCAAGACTCACAATCTAAAGATGTTGGTACAACGTCTAGACGTCCTCAACGAGCCTTCCCAAAAGAAATTTTGGCTCTTCCCATTGCTCAACCAGATCATATACTGCCATCCCTCCTCCTCTATCGTATCGCCTCAAAACAACCATCCATATTCCTCCTTCATCTGCTACATCCATTTTGGGTCCTTTTATCCCTCCATCCACCATCTCCCATCCTTCATCTACTCCATCCATCTTGGGTTCTTATGTCCCTCCACCCACTCTGTTTGCTTTGGGTCCGTATATCCCAAAATCACTTCCTCCATCTCATCCTTTCATCCATCCAACACCTATCCATGCCATCCATCATAAACATCCCTCTCGCATGTACCCTAATTAGGATCAACAAAGGCACATACCTACGCATTCTCCATCCACACGTAATCCTCATAATTCTATCTCCATTGCTCCACATCATCCATCTCCTCACAAACATCCCATTTCTAGTAAAAGCACTTTGGATGCAAAAGTAAAAGTGCCTAAATCTAAGGATCCACATGAACCTCAAGCTCCTCATGTCCCCTCTAGATGACATAGTGAGGAGAAGAAAAATCAAATCCAGGATCCAAATCAACTCTATAGGCCACAAAGGCCCACCAAAGCAAAAATCAAAACCATGTGGATCCCAAAGAAAAAAGATGCAATGCCTTCAAATGAAAAATCTGTAACAACATCCAAAGTTGCTAATCCAAAAGATAATCATTTTCATCCACCCTCTCCTAAATCCATTTTGGGTCCCTATGTCCTAAAATTCACTATTCCATCTCCTCCATTATTCCTGCATTCTCCATCCATTCATCCTCTTATCTTTTCACATCCACCACCACATGTGCCAATGTTGGTGTTGAACACATCTTCCCACCACACATCCAACCCATCATTCCATCCATACACTTTCGAACATCCTATCCATTATCCTTCTTATCCCCCCCATCAAATCCCTCTAATTCATCCTCTTGCATAATCCATTTATCCTAATAAGGTTGTACCAACATCCAACAGTCATTTCATACATGGGATCTTAATGCCTCATATAGAACTTGATGCTTGAGTCCATCCATATCCTTATCACATGTATTCCAAATCTACTTATTCACCTCCCTATCCTTATCCATCCCCTCTCGCATGCTATCCAAAAAAGTTAAAAATCCAAAAAATTCAAAAAATCCAAAAGAGCCAAAAAATCCAAAAAAGTCAAAAAATCCAAAAAAAAGTAAAAAATCCAAAAAATCTAAAAAAAAATAAAAAATAAAATAGTAAAGAGAAATAATCTTTCCAATGGTGAAAACTTGGCAAACAAGCACCTTGGATAAGTACCATGATGAAAACCTGGCAAACATGCATCATGCGTAAATCCCCATCTGCATTTGGGGGCAGCTTCCTGATATGCATTCCCTCCATCCGCTATGCTTCTAGCCATGCACCCGTCTTCTTGCTATACATCATTTTCATTCATCCCCTCCATCCTACCTATCTTACACATCCTGCTTGGCATATCTCATTTATCCCAATCCTTCCATCCTCCTTGTGATCTTGATAATGATAGGGGAAAACATATAAACATGCTTTGGACACCTCTTAGCATACATTCCCCTCATTTGCACTCATCTACCTTCCTTATCCACCCGTCATGCTACCTTCAATCTCCCTTCCTTATCCATGCATCCTATCTTCATCCATCTAGCTCGTTTATTTTCCTATCCTTCTCTATTGCATCCTTCATGCCTCCTCGCACATGACATATCGAGAGTGGGGGCATCTATCTTCCTTTGTGATATAGTCCTTGGAGACATCATTCATTCCATTAAAGCAATCCTTATATCCATCTCCCCATCCTTATCTTCCTATCCTTCCATCATAGCATCCCTTTTCATCTATCCATCTAGTAACCTTTTCCTCATCCAAACCCTTATCCCTCTATCCAATCAATCCAACCAATCCTTTTTCATCTCCTGCCCATCCTCTATCCTCATCCCATCTCATAATCCCTTGTCATTGGCATCTAGCTATAGGCTACTCCCCATGCAATCCAATGCCATCTACCTCATTATCATCCCTTCCACTTCTTTTACACATCTTTTCAATCTCCTATCCTTTCACATCATTCATCTATCCGTCATGTCATCCTCCCACTTCATCTTTGATGATTTGGATAACTATCCCATCCTTGAGCTTTGTGTAGCCACCATCCTCTGATCTTATCCAACAAGTCTATCTTGTCCCATCATGTCGGTTCCATCATTTTATCCCCTTTATCAGGGTTGTCTCATCGTCCCTTATCCATCATTTGTCATTGGCCTTTTGTCGAACTACGTTGCCCTGCGCTTTCACGTAGGCAAGGTTGATCATTTGATCTATCCCTGGGGCTCCTTTATTATCTATCATCAGTCTTTCTTCTTTGTCCATCCTATCATCCATCGAGGTCTCCATCATCCTCTTTCCAATTTTATCCATGGTCCGTTGTCAGCCTTTTATCGAACTATGAGGGCTCTGTGCTTTCATGTAGGCAAGGCTAATCTTTGATCGGCCCCCAAGCCCCTAGGTCGCTAGCATGTGTCAGTCTCCTATCTTGTGTCATGTCTCTTGTGTCGTGTTGTTGAGCTATGCCCTTATATAGCTGGTTCTTAACAAACAAGATCCCCTTGTATCATCAGATCTAATCAGTTCTGAATATCCTGCATCATATCGATCTTTTAGTTAGTATCCATCATTGAGCTCCTTCCTATCATCACTTGTCATGGTTGCCTTGATCCATCATATCATGGTGTGCTTTGACTTGTCAACATAGGGGTGTATCTTGATCTTTTCTTTGTTGCTGTCTTCTTGATTGTCCCACATAGTACCCACCAAGATCCCTGAGGTCTTGTGTTATGCTGGGGAATCCTTGTGTGCTTGTGGTTATCCCAATACCTAAACCAACCAGGGTCATCGCGACTTTGGGGTGTTGGGATAGCCTTCTTGTTTGGTGTGTTTGTTTCATGCATTAGATACTAATCTGCCTTGGTCTTCTATACCTTGGTGTATAGTGTCTTCTGCTATAGAAAAACTCAGTGCTCCTAAATATGGCAAGTTGCATTTGGATTGCATTTCACCTCCATCCTCTCATCTATCAAAATCCCCCCATCCATTCATCCTTCATCACTCTCCCCTCCCAATCTCCTGCCGCCTTTTCATCCTTTCTTAACCATCACTTTGCATCTTCCTCATATACCCCTTGCAACATCTCCTCCATTTCAAGAGCACACCTGTGTTCTCTTGAACCCACATGTCCTCTCGAGGGGGAATCCTTCATCCCTAATTTTCGTCATTTTTTTCCCTTCCTAGTCATTCCTTTGAATGACTGGGGCATCTTTCCCAATCTAACCATCTTCTTCTAGGTTCTATGTTTTAATATTCTTTGAAATAATGCTACTTTGTAACATCATCTCAAAGAGGGAAAAAATGTAGACACCTAAATTTGGACACTTAATTTATCCAAATTTATCCCCTTTCGTCTAAGCATCCCCTTATCCGCATTAATTAAGTAATATCACTATTATTTAATTAATACCTCTAAAGTTCTTCTAATCCTAAGGTATCTAGTTAAATAATTAAATACCTTCCCCTTTCATCAAATGAATTAAATAAATATGACATTTATTTAATTCCTCACATGTCACATCCTTTTCTTAATCCTTATTATTCTTCTAATCTCATCATTAGGGATGTGCACATGCCTAATCCTTGATTAGGATGTGTGACATCCTCCAACTTTTGCAAGTTGGCTTCTAATCTCTCTTAGCCACCTAACCCTCCTCTAATCCTTCATTAACTAGCTTAATCAACCTCTCAAGGAATTTTTAATTCCTTTTATCCTTCTAAGGAATATTAAATTCCTTTTTCTCTTTCCCATGCGATCTTTGACTTGTCACATCAAGTCACATGTGAAATCTAACGCTCTTCTAATATGTCATTAATTTGTCTAATCAAGTACTTGTACAACCTTAATCACCTAATTAGGACAACCTAATCTCTTTTTCATTTATGGAATGTGTTCTAAGTCAACTTTATTAAATGCTTTCTCCTTTTGGAGAAGGCACTCCATTCACCATGTGAATTTTTAATTCACATTTAATCCCCCAATGCATTCCAAAGAATTTTAAATTCCTTCTCTCATTCCCATGTGGATATTTGAGAAATTTTTAATTCCTCACATGTCCTCTCACCCACATGGGGACAAGGACCTCCTTTATGAGGAGATCTTGTCCAATCCCAAGGTACTATGTACACCTCCATGTCATGTACTCTCATTCCAACTCATGTCCACATCATCATTTTCAAGCCACTTCACATGCCACATGTAAAGATGTGAGGGCTTGTGAGTTCTCAACTCACCTTATCCCTACATCTTGATCTTGGTGGCTCAATCTCAACCATCCATTTCCCTAGAGAATTCAAAATTCTCTATAAATACCCCTTCTTTTCTCTCATTTTGGGGGGAAATCATTTATGCTAGCCAAACTCTTGCAAAATTTTCTCTTGAGCCATACTTAGCCAAATTATCATATTTGCATCCATTTTCACTCATTTTTCCCATCCTCATCTCATCTTATAGCTTTCATCCCTTGCCATCAAAGGAGCATACAACATCGAAGATCAAAGGGCCAACCAAAGGACAACTCAACAAGGTGAAATATTTCATTTTTCTTAGTTTAGTTAATCATTAGGCCAATCTTGAGGTGTAGGGTGCTTCTAGTTGTTATTTGCACTCTTTTGTTTGCTGCTCATTTTCTAATATGTATTTTCGCCTTATCACATGAACAAAGTAAATCTACAAAAGATAGATCATGAAGAGGGAATTCCCTCAAAATAGTTACACTAACAACAATACAAACACTACTTAAACCTATGTAGGCTAGTAACTATATACACAACCCAAAGACATCCCTAAATGGAAGAAACAATCCATATGAGCAACCATGTGAAAACCAAATCAAACATAGAAGACTTAAAAGATCAACTTGTAATTGCTAACAAAATATTTTATAGTTAAAGAAAGTAACATTCAAACTATGTGCAATCGTGCACCAATAAGTCATTACATATGTTCCATCAAAGTCATAGTAGAAGAAAGCCGCTCTTGCTAAAGGTTTTGTTGTGCCTTTTCACTCACGCCCCTCTTTGCTCTTTTGAAAAGTGAGGACCCCCTTTTTTCTGCTTTGGGTACTGTGGTTATTTTCCTCCTTTTCTCCTTAGTTTTTTATTTTCCCTTGTTTGGCTTGCACATGAAATCGGTCTTGTCAGCCTAAAAAAGTGTGAATGTGAATTAAATGATACACACCATCAAGCAGTAAATGCCATCAACCCATACTAGCAAGCCTTTAATGAAGTTAATTGAGAAGGTATTGAATAAAAAAATTCATTCATTCATTTAGACAAACTAGTTTTTTCATAGCACTCTGCAACTATTCACCATTATTCTTGAGGAAGATTGGCTTGTGTTTTCACATGAAAGGGTGCTCGTGTGTTGCCCAATTGGTTTTCATTCTCGGCGTGTTTGTCTTGTTGCCTTCATGTTTAGTGCTTATGTTTACTGGCCTGGTTTACATTCTCCTGGCTCAACTCATTATTCTCTCTCCTTCTTCCTCCTAAGCGATACCCTTATTGTCCAGGTTGATTAATTTCTTAGCCTTTAACTTGTAAATTTCTTTACTTAATTGGCTTGCTTGGCGTGGGTGTGTATTTAGGGTTTTGGTTTCCTTTTGTGTTTTTGTTGATGTTGGTTGGAATTTTGTGTGTTTTTTCTTTTGGGTTCTTGGTCTGGTTTTGGAATTCCTTTGTTATTTTCTTTTCTTTTTTATTTTTTCCTGTTTCCTTTGTTTTCCTCTTGTCATTTTTCTCGACTCTCTTTTTCCCACCAGATCATGTGTCTCATTGGCATGTCAATCGATGAAGTTTGTGATGTCATAGTCAAGTGTTAGACCTTGTAATTTTCTTGTGATATTCCCTTGGTCATTTTAGTGGTTTAAGTTTTGATCTTTATCAGGCGTCGAACTTCACAATGTTCATTTGCTGCTTGCTCAAAACATTTGCAAGGGGTAAGGGAAAGACCCGATCCCTGACCGATGACCTTACCATTTTACTTAATTGATGTGATTGAAGACTTTCAAACATTGGACTTTGAAGATCCTCCTTGCCTCTCATCGGACCTTAATCTTGGGAATAAACAATTTTTACTTTCTTAGCCCGACCCAACGAATAGGCTGGGGCCCTCCCACCTTGTAGGGTAGTTCCAACTAGTTGAGTATTCATAAGGGAGGTGCAAAGGGTATTGAGGATCCCTAACCTCCAATCCCCAAACTCTGATTCTTGATTTCGTGTGAAATATTACACTTAGTGGAAAATCCTTGGATTCATTTTATTTTTTTAGATATCAGACATCGAGGAGTACCCTTTACACACTACCGATAACAACAAGGTACTGGGTAAAGGGGATCCTCGATCCCCAATACTCGGTCGAATATAAATAGTTCTTGAGAGAGCTCTTGCTAACAAGGATAGGATTCATGCCTACCTTGATCATAATTAATAGAACACTTAGCCAAAATATGTCTTCCTTTGCATCACCCTTCATACATCTGGTATTGTCGATACCTCTTATCCATTGCTTATAGAGGTGCAAAGGGTAAGGGTTATCCCTGAATCTCGACATTTGGGATTTCTTGCTTTTAATTTTTATAAAGAATGGATGCATATTTTATGTTTAAAGGTTAAGGTTTAAAATATAAAGTGAGGTTGATTAACAGTCGTGATGGAAAGGACTAAATCAAAGAACCAAACTCTGATCCCTAAAGTCTTTTTAGACTTCATGATTCAAAGATACTGCTTAACCAATACGATTGCCTATAAGGTAAAGGGTAACAACGATCTCTGATCCCCGACACTTGATCGAACGATGAAACATATCCTCAATGAGACTTTATTAATGAACAAAGGGTAAATGATAACTTTGTTATCCGATACCCGAGAGGTCTTTTAACTTAGCAACATAAATTCATAAGTATCAGGTATAGGGAAACCTCAATCCTTGATATTTGAAGGATTTTAATAGCATAAGCATGAAAGCTTAAGGGTATATCCTAATAGTAAAGGGTAAGCGAGAGGCCCGAAGGCTGGTCCCTGAAGTTGTATAACTTGGGCCTGACAAATTGTAACTTTGAGATAAGAATGGATATGGTCTAATACGATTTGTCTTGCAAGATTTCTCTTCTTGGTGTAGAAAAATGATAATGCATGGTATTGGATTTTGCAAGAGATAGGCTTCCGAAGGATTCTAAGGATATGAAGTACTAGTTTAAAGGATACTTCCCAATGCAAATAATGAATCAGATCGTGCCAACCTGGCCTAATCACTTTTCCAGATAATTAAAGATAGAGAGATCACTATTGATATCTACCTGTGTTTTGTGATGAGAAATGTTGTGAAAGCTATGCATGATGAGTTTTCCCAATGCCACCTAAGTTGAAGATCGCCAAGAATGTCTATGAAAATTTCTGGTGAAATTAAAGCACATAGCATGCACCTGAGTTTAGTGGCATTGGGAATTTTGAATAATGCCACTTATTTTTAGTTTACTTTTATTTGTTATTTTCATGCTTCTCTAATTTAGCAAGAAACTCGACTCCAATTGGGGCACCCAGTTGTGCTTTTATCTAATTTTTGATTTCCTTTTAGTTAAAAAAAAACTCAAGCACTGAAGGTACATCTAGTTAGCTTTTTTATCATATCTATAGTCTTAGGAACTTATTTTTCTATAAATTTTTGATTTTGGATAATTTCTAAGGATCTCAATTCTTATGTAATTTCTACAACTACAAACAATACAATCTTGATGTGGAGTTTACCTGCTAAATTTTATTAGAAAAACTTTGATTTGTTTATTTGAGGGTTACACTTGTATTGCATGCATTAGGATTCAAAACCATGATGATGGTATAATCATTTTATTCCAATAACAATTACTAAATTAATGAGCTCTTAGTTAAATCTGTGGAATTAAGTAGGATTTTTTCCCAGATCTACGCATGACTAATGACGTTTTGGTTGAATGAAATTTGAAAATCTTGTGTTTGAGTTTCCTTTGAAGGTTGCACTCCATTGATTGTAGATGTGTGAATACTATCTATGTTAATGGTTATCTTGAAGATCTTATTTAAACCTATAGATGTGATTAATAAAATGTTTCGTTGTTGTCAAATAGATTTAGAATTATTTTGATAATTTCTCTATGTTTCTTTTGAAATATCTCTTGTTACCCTATTCTCTTTTGTCTTTTATTTTGAAACATGGTTGCTGAAATAGTTTGAAAGAGCATTAAATTTTCTTAAATCTTCTTATATTCTAAATGCAATATGAGTCTAATCATTGAAATTATTATGTTGCAATTGTGTTTAAATTCCCAACTTTTTTGAAAAATCCAAATCCCTCATGTAATCACATTGTTCTCACCTTGGTGTCTTCCACACTGTCAAGACCTGACTAGAAAGGAACCTTGGAGTGGTTTATATAGAACTTTTCAAGAGGGGAAATGATCTTATTTCCTAGTACGTTGTAAGTGACTAACATCTGCCTCAACAAAATTGGTGCTAGAAGGAGGCCCTTGACCCAGAAAAGCTGGAAAACATTGGGTCATTCTCCGCAGAAAGATACCATAGAGTCCTCAAGTCTTCTCCTGACAAAGGAGATCTTATTGTACTCCAACATAGAAAAACTTCAAGTGATAAAGGTAAATCTAAAGGTGAAGCTTCCAACCCTATAGCTCCACCACCAGACTTAGGTTTTCCATCATCATCTATAAGTCCAACAACATCCTAGATCATAACTATTCACAACAACACAATAGGAAATTAGCGTCGACTTTTGCGCTGAATTTTAGTGTATTTGAGTCCATCAATCAAACTTGTCTCATGGTGCAAAATTCAGAGAAATAAGGTTTCTTTTTTTCATTGCTGGTTTTTATGCCAAATTTAGCATCGGATGTAGCGCCAAATATTGGGTCAAAAATGCGGTGCCAACAATAACGTCTCCTTTAGCATCGAGAATAGCACTGGGAAATAACGTAAAAAATAACGTCTAAATTAGCACCCAATTTGACTTCTAGTTTTGCTTCCATATCTGCTCCCATTTTTGCTTCTAGTGTTGCTCGTAGTTTTTCTCCTAGTTTTGCTCCCAGTTTTGCTCCCAGTTTTGCTTCCAATTTTGCTTCTAGTTTTGCTTCCAATTTTGCTTCCAATTTTTCTTCCAAGTTTGCTTCCAGTTTTGCTTTTGCTTTTGCTTCCAGGTTTGCTTCCAGTTGTGCTTCCAATTTTGCTTCCAGTTTTGCTTCCAAATTTGCTTCCACTTTTGCTTCTAATTTTTCTTCCAAGTTTGCTTCCACTTTTGTGTCTAGTTATGCGGTGCCAACAATAGTGTCTCCTTTAGCATTGGGAATAGCACTGGGAAATAACGTAAAAAATAATGTCTAAATTAGCGCCCAATTTGACTTTCATTTTTGCTTCCATATCTGCTCCCATTTTTGCTTCTAGTGTTGCTCCCAGTTTTGCTCCCAATTTTTCTCCTAGTTTTGCTTCCGATTTTGCTTCCAGTTTTGCTTCCAATTTTGCTTCAAATTTTTCTTCTAGGTTTGCTTCCAGTTTTTCTTTTGGTTTTGCTTCCAGGTTTGCTTCTAGTTGTGCTTCCAATCTTGCTTCCAATTTTGCTTCTAATTTTGCTTTCAATTTTGCTTCCAAATTTTCTTTTAGTTTTGCTTCTTGTTTTTCTTCCAAGTTTGCTTCTACTTTTGTGTCCGGTTTTACTCCCAGGATTGCTTCCAGTTTTGCTTCAAAATTTGCTTCCATTTTTTCTTCTAGTTTTGCTTCCAATTTTTCTTTGAAGTTTGCTTCCACTTTTGCTTCCATTTTTTCTTCCACTTCCAGTTTTGCTTCTAGGATTGCCTCCAATTTTTCAGTTTTGCTTCTGGTTTTTCTTCTAGGTTTTCTTCTAGTTTTTCTTCCAAATTTGCTTCCTGTTTTTCTTCCCATTTTGTTTCCAGTTTTACTTCCATCTTTACTTCTGATTTTTGCTTCTAGTTTTGCTTCCAAGATTTCTTTTGGTTTGCTTCTAGTTTGGCTTCCATTGTTTCTTCCTTTATTGCTTCTAAAAATACATCATGTTTTGCTTCCTTTTTTTCTTCTAAAAATGCGTTTTGTTTTGCTTCCTTTTTGCTTCTAAAAATGCTTCTTGTTTTGCTTCTGGTTTTGCTTCTGGTTTTGCTACCAAATTTTCTTCCAAGATTGCTTATGGTTTGTTTCTAGTTTGGCTTCCATTGTTGCTTCCTTTTTTGCTTCTAAAAATACTTCTTATTTTGCTTCCATTTATTAATTTAATATGTTTTATTTTAATTTAATTAGTTAAATATATGATGCCTCTTAAATAACTCATATGATTATAGAGTAAGTAATTTAATTATTTAACTCATATGATTAAATAACAAGATAATTATTATAATGTGATCATCATCTATAATTAAAACAAGTGAGTCATATCTATAATTTAATTGAATTTGACAACATACATCTTGAGTAGTAAATTAAAATCATCATACGTGATAAATATCCATAAAAAAATCATCGACCACTTTTAATATATATAAATTGACAAGTCAATACTAATAAGATCATCATCATATATAACTAAAACAAGTGAAATTCAAATATGCCAGTAGATCAATAACATGTCAAAATGATACGTGTCCAATAGTCGACATAAGTCAAAATGATACATGTACAAATGATATAAGTAAAAATGATAAATTATTTTACTCAAATTGATACAAGTCAAGTTGATACATGTCCAAATGATATAAGTGACAATGATAAATTTCAATATGATACAACTCAATAATATGGTACTGTAGGTCGTGAAAATGATACATATGATGTAACCATGAAAAGAGGCATCGTTACGATATATCAACAATGATCCATGATGCAATCTATATGATCATGAATGTCACTAGGTACTACCAGCAACTACCTCATCATCATCACCACCATCGTGATCATCATGATCATGATGATGATGATGATGATCATCGTCATCATCGTCATCATCATTGTCATTGGCCTCGATGTCTTCCGTATCTGCATCATCATCATCCTCTGCCATGTGATCTGTACCGAAAAAAACTAATATTTTCTGGATTTATATCATGATGAGGATCATGTTGATCTTCTGGAAGACCCATGTTATCCAAAAAATACATTTAAAATTAAAACTGATTATTTATTTCATGCAATAATTTATTTTGCTATTATATATCTAATATTACAACATATGAGATGAAACCATAATCATATTACATCATATCAAAGTGCACATACCATAATAAAATTTCAAAAAAGTTATAGCTAATATGTGATTCCAATGATGTAAAACATGCAACAATTCTAATAAACATTAGTAAATATCATAATTTTTTTTTTTATACAATTTAACTATCAACTGTAAATTCTATTACATAACCTTGAGTGCCAACCCTCTGCAAAAGAATGAGGAGACTGCAAGAAGATTGGCTGTAGGGGGAATTAGTACAGGAGATGGACATGGCTCTTCCAATCCATCCACTGAGATGGTTTCATACAAAAATGTGGATGATATCCCCGTTTCTAGAGAGCTCATGATTTAGGTTGATACAAAAAATGATGCTATTCTGGTACACATATATGTCATCATGGTTCCATTTCATATAGCCACCATCAAGAGTGTTACAAGACAACAAGATGGAGGGAATTCTTATAAAAGGATAATTTTCAATGTTCCAGGTACTGAATTTAATGCCAACTACATGCCAACATTGAAATTCCCTAGCAGTATTTATGTTAAGGAAATTTCCTTTAGATCCAAGGATTCAAAGCACATCAATGATGTGGTACTAATGATTAAATCCCACATATGATCTGTAGCAATGAAAGAGTCTGAAAAGGAAGAGAGATATACACTGGTAACTCAGGAGAAACTTCAACTTTCAAAAACAAAGGCAATTAGGCTGGTAGACTTGTGGATTAGGCCAACATTTGGTGGAAAAGAAAGAAAGATGACTGGAACTCTGGAGGTCCACCATAATGGATTTCGGTATTCAACCATGAGAGTAGAAGAGAGAGCTGATATCATGTATCAAAACATGAAGCATGCATTCTTTCAACCAATAGAGAAGGAGATGATTACTTTGCTTCATTTTCATTTGCATAACCATATCATGGCATGGGAACCAAGAAGACCAAGGATGTTCAATTTTATGTGAAGGAAATGGATGTGGTCCAAACTTTAGGAGGGGAAAGAAGGTCAATGTATGATCCTGATGAAATTGAGGAAGAACAACAAGAGAGGGGCAAGAAAAATATAATCAATTCAAAGTTTCAAGGATTTGTCAAGCGAGTAAGAGAGCTATGGGAGAAGCCTCATGTAAAATATTTTGAACTAGAGTTTGATATACCATTTAGAGAGATTCATTTTCATGGAGTTCCTTTCAAAGCCTCCACTTTTATTGTTCCTACAGTAAACTGTTTGGTAGAGTTGGTGGAATTACCTTAGTAATCACTATTAGTGAGATTGATATTGTTAATAAATTAGGTGCTAATTTCCTATAGCAACGAAAGACTCTGAAAAGGAAGAGAGAGCTACATTGGTGACTTAGGAGAAACTTCAGCTTTAAAAAAAAGGCAATTAGGATGGCAGACTTGTGGATCAGGCCAGCATTTGGTGGAAGAGGAAGAAAGATGTTTGGAACTTTGGAGGCCCACTATAATGGATTTTGGTATTCAACCATGAGAGTAGAAGAGAGAGCTGATATCATGTATCAAAACATTAAGCATGCATTCTTCCAGCCAACAGAGGAGATGATTACTTTGCTTCATTTTCATTTGCATAACCATATCATGGCATGGGAACCAAGAAGACCAAGGATGTCCAGTTTTATGTGGAGGTAATGGATGTGGTCCAAAATTTAGGAGGGGCAAGAAGGTAAATGTATGATCCTGATGAAATTGAGGAAGAACAACAAAAGAGGGATAGGAAAAATAATATCAATGCAGAGTTTCAAGGATTTGTCAAGTAAGAGAGCTATGGGAGTAGCCTCGTCTAAAATATTTTCAACTAGAGTTTGATGTACAATTTAGAGGATTCAGTTTTCATGGAGTTCCTTTCAAAGCCTTTGCTTTTATTGTTCCTATGGTAAACTATTTGGTAGAGTTGGTGGAATTACCTTACTTAGTAATCACTATTAGTGAGATTGAGATTGTTAATCAATTAGGCACTAATTTCTTGTAGCAATGAAAGAGTTTGAAAAAGAAGAGAGAGCTACACTGGTGACTTAGGAGAAACTTCAACTTTCAAAAACAAAGGAAATTAGGCTGGAAGACTTGTGGATCAGACCAACATTTGGTAGAAGAGGAAGAAAGATGACTAGAACTCTAGAGGCCCACCATAATGGATTTCGGTATTCAACCATGAGAGAAAAAGAGAGAGCTGATATCATGTATCAAAACATTAAGCATGCATTCTTCTAGCCAATGGAGAAGGAGATGATTACTTTGCTTCATTTTCATTTGCATAACCATATCATGGTGTGGGAACCAAGAAGACCAAGGATGTCTAGTTTTATGTGGAGGTAATGGATGTGGTCCAAACTTTAGGAGGGGCAAGAAGGTCAATGTATGATCCTGATGAAATTGAGGAAGAACAACAAGAGAGGGACGAGAAAAATAAAATCAATGCAGAGTTTCAAGGATTTGTCAAGCGAGTAAGAGAGCTATGGGAGTAGCCTCATCTAAAATATTTTGAACTAGAGTTTGATGTACTATTTAGAGATCTTGGTTTTCATGGAGTTCCTTTCAAAGCCTCTACTTTTATTGTTCCTATGGTAAACTGTTTGGTAGAGTTGGTGGAATTACCTTACTTAGTAATCACTATTAGTGAGATTGAGATTGTTAATCAATTAGGCGCTAATTTCCTATAGCAATGAAAGAGTTTGAAAAAGAAGAGAGAGCTACAATGGTGACTTAGGAGAAACTTCAACTTTCAAAAACAAAGGCAATTAGGCTAGAAGACTTGTGGATTAGGCCAAATTTGGTGGAAGAGGAATAAAGATGACTGGAACTCTGGAGGCCCACCATAATGGATTTCGGTATTCAACCATGAGAGTAGAAGAGAGAGCTAATATCATGTATCAAAACATTAAGCATGCATTCTTCCAACCAATGGAGAAGGAGATGATTACTTTGCTTCATTTTCATTTGCATAACCATATCATGGCATGGGAACCAAGAAGACCAAGGATGTTCAATTTTATGTGGAGGAAATGGATGTGGTCCAAACTTTAGGAGGGGAAAGAAGGTCAATGCATGATCTTGATGAAATTGAGGAAGAATAGTAAGAGAGGGACAAGAGAAATAATATCAATGCAAAGTTTCAAGGACTTTTCAAGCCAGTAAGAGAGTTATGGGAGTAGCCTCATCTAAAAGATTTTGAACTAGAGTTTGATGTACCATTTAGAGAGCTTGGTTTTCATGGAGTTTCTTTCAAAGCATCTTCTTTTATTGTTCCTATAGTAAACTGTTTGGTGGAGTTGGTGGAATTACCTTTCTTAGTAATCACTATTAGTGAGATTGAGATTGTTAACCTTGAGAGAGTAGGACTTGGGAAAAAGGCATTTGATATGGCTATTGTTTTCAAGGACTTCAAGCAGGATGTACTCTGCATTGATGCCATTCCTCAATCTTTGCTTGATGGCATCAAGGAATGGCTGAACTCCATGGATATAAAGTATTATGAAAGTAGAATGAACTTGAATTGGTGGCCAATTTTGAAGACTATTACTCATGATCTAGATAAATTTATTGAAGATGGTGGTTCAAAATTTTTGAATATGGAAGCTAGCGATTTCTATTTTGATAATTCAGAAGAGTCAAATCAAGGATATGAACCCTTTGATGTAGAAGAGGAATTAGAATTAGATGAAGAAGGCTCAAAAGATGAATCTCTTGTGGAGTTAGATGAGGATGAAGAAGAAGAAGAAGATTTTGAAGGGGAGGAAGGTAAAACATGGGATGAATTAGAAGCCAAAGCCAGAAATGCAGATAAGGAAAAATGAGATGAGTCTGACAGTGAAGAGGAAAGGTGGCGATGGAAGGTAAAAGCTATAGGGAAGTCTCAGGCACCTGATATTAGAGATTCAAGAGGAATTCCTACCAAGAGGCATAAAGTCAGATGAATTGAGTTCATCTACATCCTTCTACTATTTATTCATTCACATAAATGGTTGAACTATTTATGCAAATGATGCATATATGTTAACTTGATCAGTGTTGTTACTTCAGTAGTTTGACTTCTATGGCAACCAACCATTAGGCCATTCTGTGCAGGAGCACATTTGTGTTTTTAGTTAGCTTTTTTGGATAGCTGTACTTGGTGTTAATGACATTCCATTTATCCTTTGAATGCTAAGAAGTCTAGTATTACATGCTTCTCTATGTTGACTAGATCAAGTTGTAGGTTTTTTACTACTAATTTCTTTATTTATGGAGTTTTTTTAACTTGGAAGACAAGAATTTATTGCCTTTTTAAAAATTAGATGAAAAAATTAAGTGGCTAGTTAGCTATGCCAAGTGATGTAGACTACAAGGATGTGTTAGATCTATATGATGCCTACCAAGATGCATCAAAACATTCTTACTAGTTAAAAGAATGGCAGCATCGTGAGGAAGGATGGAAAAGATGCATGTGGATCACTTAGTAGAATGACAACATGAATTCAAGGAAGCACTCCTTGAGATACCATGTTTGAGAGAAAAGAAGATAAATCAAATCAACATAGGAGTAAGTTACTCAAATGATACAACTCATAACTTAAATGAGGAAACTTAAGAGATATTAAAAGACAATGGTCATTAATTAAAAGATGTGATGAAAATAAGGCATGAATGTCACCCACTACCCTTTAAGGAAAACAATATTTTTTTCCTCAACATGAAATAATGGGATAATTGAGTGGGATCTAGGTGCAACAGGGAAGCACTTTAGAACTCATCCTACGCATCAATAAAAAACTCAACACAAGAAATACAAATTGACATATTAACACAACAATATCCAACTACGTTATTGAAAGTCAACTATTGATACCTCGTTCTCCATCCATATTAAAAAATTGGACCACTTTTTTCTTTGTAACTTTTCCTTTTCAAATTGCTTTGGATGATGGCCATATTTCTCCTCCTGTCAAAACATGGCACATGGACTAGTTAAATTAATTAATATGCAATCATTTACTTTTTCCTAGGAAATTAAAAAAAATATCATTTAACATATTAAATATACTTACAAATTTATAGATCAAGGCTTGTAAACCTTTTTGGCCACTGTGATGCGTGGCACGAAGTTTTTGAAGCCTAGCCTTGGAGGCCTTGTCTTGAAACATATACTAATTTAATTTAACTATGCACAAATAAAATTTAAAAATCACTTAATAAATTTGATATAATCTTATGAGAAAATTCAAACACTTGCGTACTCTCCTCACTGGACTTGCTTCGTGCATTGGACTTCTCATATGATTTTACAAGCTCTTTCCATACTTTGACACTTACATCAATTGGCATTTTTTTGAGCCTTAGCTCAAGAGGGAATTTTTTTATCTTCTTTGTTTGGTTGCACCGAAATCTCTTGCAATTTTGAGACATTCGTAGCTTTACCTTCTTCACAAACCAACCTGTGCCAAATTTAGTCTCCATGTCATTGATAATTGCTTTTTGCACCTATATGGGTATCTTTGAGAATGAAAAATGTAGATGGTCTTTGAACCATTGAAGGAATGATTCCTTCAACCTACTCACAAACCCTTTTCCAACATCTATCATTTGGACTTCCCTTGAAACCACATCGTATTCTATCTTGGTATTGTAGCTACCAATGAAAGATCGAAAAGATGGCATGGTGGAAGAAGTCTGTGTCCCAGGAGTGGGTGGGATAGTGGAAGCCTCTACTCCATGTTCTACACTCCTAGAGTTTACTGTTACTAATTTCCTCTCGGATCTTTTGCTTGATCTAGGACTGCTTGGGGAATCAATTGATTCCCTTTGACATAGTTGATTTGGTTGCAATGTTTGAGGGGCTTCACTAGATCGGTTTTCTATGTATCTGGCAAGCATTGTCCAACACACATCATCCAAATTTCTCACTACCTCTTCCCCCAATATGGAAGCCAATGGCTCTTTATCTTTCTCAGTCACATGTCCCTATATATATAATATTTCTTCTTTTAAATTTAAAAATAAAAAACTAAAAACTAAAAATGAAAGAAACAATGGAAACATTTAGAAATCTATAAATTGACAATGAATTACCTCATTGTGGCTAGAGTCTACTCCCTTTGTTCTCTTCCCTCTATTGCTTGAAATTTTGAGGCGACCAAGGGAAAATTATTTTCGTCCAGTCTATGAAGCCAAACAAAGTACACATTGTTAGGTATGAAATTTTTCGTCTGGTTTGTGGTATGAAAGTTGTACCTTGAATGAATCTCTTTCTAGATTTAAATGCCTATGAATCAATTGCTTATGCACCTATATAGAATATAAATATATTTGAAAGGATATAAATATGCATAAAATGAAACAAATGTATTGTAAAAAAATCAACGCTTGCGTACCTGTATAGAATGGTAATCTTTGGGGGAGAAAAAGGGCACAAAGTGTGGTTTTATTGAGAGTTAACATGGATAGGTCCCATGCTCGAGTCACATCCATTGATTAGAAAGAAAATGAATGTGTGCACACAATCAATTCAAAACCACAAGCTCATTGTTCTGTAAAAGAATAAGTGAAAATTAGTAATATATAATTTAAGTCTGAAGGTCTCAAAAATTTGAGGAAATGATCTATTATTTAGCTATCATCTCAAAATCCCTATCTCCTTGTATTGTCTCAACCAACCTCTATTCCCACGAGACTTGTCTTGAAAGCACTCGACTACTTTTTTAGGAAGGAAGCGAGAAAGTTGTCTTCAGAGAAAGGCATGGAAGGAATGTTAGAGAAATCAAACTGGAAACTGAAAGCTTGGGATGGGAATGCTAAGCGAACCAGGGCATTGGGGTTTCAAAAATATGTTCACTACTCTCGGATGTAGAGGAAATAATGCAATGTCTACAATTTTACCCTCCTCCTTTGCAACCACAATGAGACTTGAACGATTCACATGTAAACAAAACAATATTCACAACCATTTCTTCACAATCTTCTCCATTTAATCCAAACAAAAATATTTGTGGGAATGAAAAAAAATTTGTAACCTTACCTGTGGTGTCACAAACTAAATCAAATTTATGATTTACTTGCTTGTAGCCCTCCTTCGCACCATTTTTTCCCTTTTTTCTCCTCTCTTCCTTCACGCGGATTTTTTCTCCTATCATCTCTTCCTTGATGTGGGAAGTTTTAAATTTTTGTTCTTGATTATGTAGTTGGCACTATAGTTGGTGTAGTTAACACCAAATTTAGCACTGCCGTTCAACCCTAAATGTAATCCATTTGGGATGCAAAAGGTAGTGCAAAGTGCACCTAATTTAGTGCCTAATAGTGCAAAATGATGTATTTTGCTTGGAAGTTGATAAATAAATTGATCCTAAATTGAATTCATCTTCATATGTTCTAAGGGAGCAATCATGGTTCCCTATCTTATCCATTCCTTATCCCATGTCAATTTTGTCGGTGCAAAACTAATAGAGGTTAGATTTGTGAACTTAGAAATGACCTCTACACAACTAGATGAGTCATATAAAGTGTGAAATCATCAAATATATGTCTAAAGTGAGGTTTTGTGTTGGATAGCATATTCGTTAAAATGATATAATTGGTGTGCTAAACATTATTTACTATGTTGTCTATTATAGGGGTGAGATGATGCCATGTCAATAGATCGTGTCATGTCAAATGAGGACACAATGACTGAATCAAGATGTTAGGTATTCAAATTTTGACTTAGGAAAAAATGATTTGATAGCATTTTGTGATACATCCATCTTTTTTCACAGTATTATTGAAATTTATAATGTATTATCCAATCTTGACATAAATTAATGCATGTTGTTGATTATTTTAGATGGAGATTGGAGTGAATGCAGATCCTGAGAGTTCAACTAGCAATAGAGGAAGATATGTACGTGGAAGTGGACCTAAAATTGTTAAATCACGTAGATGATAGTGGGTGTTCGAGGATATGACAATGGATCTTGTAGATACAACAAATGATTGCACTGAACAAGAGGTTGGTCAAGACTATAATACATGGGATGAATACTTTGAGAAAATATATGACTAAAGTGAGGTTTTGTGTTGGATAGCATATTCGTTGAAATGATATAATTGGTGTAATAAACATTATTTATTATGTTGTGTATTATAAGGGCGAGACGAGGCCATGGAAACAGATCGTGTCATATCAAATGAGGACAAAAAAGATGAAGTGAGACATTAGGTACTCAAATTTTGACTTAGGAAAAAATGATTTGATGGAATTTTGTGATATGTCCATCTTTTTTCACAATATTATTGAAATTTATAATGTATTATCCAATCTTGACATAAATTAATGCATGTTGTTAATTATTTTAGATGGAGATTGGAGCAAATGTAGAGCCTAAGCATTCAACTAGAAAAAGAAGAAGATATGTACATGGATGTGGAACTAAAACTATTAAATCACGTAGACGACAGTGTGTGGAAGATAATATGATAATGGATCTTCCAAACACAACAGATGATTGCACTGAACAAGAGGCTGGTCATGATTATAGTACATGGGATGAATACTTTGAGAAAATTGTTGTTTGTGGATGTTTTGTATGTCATGGAAAGAAACAATTCAAACGATCAATTTGTAAGGAAAGCAATGGTGCAGAAGCAACTTTCCTAACGTCAAAACCACAGGGAAGAATGCATACAGTACTTTTAATTTTCAAATTACAATCTAATTAAGACACACATGAAAGATTTATAGAAACAAAGAAGATACTCAAAGACAATGAACAACAGATTTACGTGGGAAACCCTTTCAGGAAAAAACCCACCACACCAAGCTGAATCTCTTTGTATTACAGTAACAATTACATACAATGCAAAGATACAACTCTCTGGTATCAGTTCATAGTAGCTTCATTGACTGTTCATCCAGTTACAAAAATGCACTCAACAATTTGATTCACACTTCTCTCAACTCAGAATGCTATCCTTTAAATATCACCACATTCTAATTTTTACCTTCTGTTCATCCTTATCTGCCATTACCCATCATAGAAAATTTCCTTTCAAGCAATTGATTTTTCCTTGCATGCTATTAAGCTCCAGCGTCACAACAGTTGCAAAAATCTAACTGCCATCCATTTGAAATTCGCTTCCTCTGATTGGTCCGCAAGGCTCCACATCGGATGGTCAATTTCATCAAAGGTGTTCAAACTTTGTTGGCATATTGGTGAGACACTAGCAGTGTCTCCCCGATGCCACAAAGTCTTCATATTGATATTGGCGTAAGTCCCAAAAGTCGGAAAGATGATATAATGAACACCATGAGTCACACCGAATCCATCGACATCCATTGCATTTCTATCGGTAAGAGATTCCTCATCAGAAAGATGTTTTACCAATGCTCACAAGTTGCATCGTCTTCAGTTTTTCTTTTGGCAAGACTATCGCTCTTCGATGAGACCACATATCGATATCCTAAGTCACATCGAAGAGTCATACTTGTCAGCAAGACATTTTGCTCTTGCCAAGACCTCCCACCGAGTCTTCATGTTGTTCTGAAGCATCCACCAGTTGGTGAGACTCATCACTTTTTCCAGGACTTTATACCAAGGTCCTAAGTCATACCGAGTGCCCCAATCACCAGTCGACAAGACTTATGTCTTTCGCCGAGACCTCACACCGAGCAACCAAGTCTTATCGAGTCGGAAAGACTTTTGACCTTCGCCGAGACCTTTCACTGAGCACTCATGTCTTACCAAGTCGGCAAGACATTTGAACTTCACCAAGACCTCATAACGAAGTCTTTGTGTCACCGCGAAGACCCCCAAGAGTATCCCCGTCGGTGAGACATTCCATTATTGTTGGGACTTCATATCGAGTGATCAAGTCACCTCGAAGCCTAATAAGAACATACTATCGGCCAGAGGTCTCCATTCGAAAAAAGGTCACAACAAATGCTTCTTGTCACAATGATAGTTCATTCGGCAAGACCACAACCAAGTCACAAAAACTATGGCTTTTCAACAAGATTCATAACAGCTAGTTAGCTAGACATGATTAATGTCACAGTGACTTTGCCTTCCAGGAGTTACATGTCAGTATGGATTGAGGAAAATATTCCAACAATCTCCCACTTGAAGAAGATCTTACTGACACCTCCAAAGCATAATCAAACTAATGAAATTCATGGGCCAAGAGGCCCATCCAACTGGCACACCACCTATATTTTTCTGTGCTCACAAGCTTTGTCAATGCATCTACAACATTCTCCAGAGTATCCACTTTCTCCAAAGAGACCTTCCCATCCTCCACCATATCCCATACAAAATGATATTGAACATCTATATGTTTCATCCTGGCATGGAAAGTAGAATTTTTTGCCAAACATATAGCACTCTGACTGTCACAGTAAATTATAATTTTTCCTGCATCAAAACCAATGTTAGAACACAAACGTTTTATCTAGATTGCTTCTTTACAGGCATGTGTAGCTTCCATGTATTCTGCCTTTGTAGTGGACAAAGCGACTACAACCTGCCGCTTGCTCATCCAACTCATTGCACCACCATTCATCATGAAAACATATCCACTGGTGGATCTCCTGCTGTCAATGTCCCCTGCCTAATCATAATCCACATAACCTTGAATGCTAAGAGTCCTCTGTGATTCAACTAAGTTACCATGGTAACACAGAGCATATTCTAAAGTCCCCTTCAAATATCTAAACACTCTCTTCATAGCATCCCAATGTGTCCTTCCAGGATTTGCCATAAAATGACTAAGAACTCCCATCGCTTGGGCAATGTCTGGCATTGTATAGACCATTGCATACATAAGACTGCCAACCGCACTAGCATATGACACACTAGTCATGTCCTCCATCTCAGTAGGAGATTTTGGACAATCCTCAACAAATAGATTTTTTCCCTACATAACTGGAACAACTAGCTGCTTGCAATTAGTCATACAAAATCGCTCTAGAATAGTCATGATATACTTACTCTGACTAAGCCAAAGTTTTCTATTCTTCCTATCCTTGGTTATTTCCATTCCTAGAATATACCCTGCTGCACCAAGATGTTTCATTTCAAACTTTGCAGACAACTGAGACATTAGATCAGAAATCATTAGCTTACTATTGCCTATGAACAACATATCATCAAAATAGAGAGCAATAATAAGAACCTGATCACTTTCAGCTTTGTAATACACACAATGATTAGATTTTGATCTTACAAATCCCAATGACAAAACAAACGCATCAAAATTTTGGTACCACATTCTAGGAGACTATTTTAATCCATACAGAGATTTCTTCAACTTGCAAACCAGTCTTTCTTTACCTTTTTCCACAAAGTGCTTCGGTTGGGACATATAAATTTCTTCTTCAAGATCACCATGAAGAAACGCTGTCTTCACATCCATTTGTTCAATTTCTAAGTCATACACTGATGCAAGTGACAAAAGAAATCTAATAGATGTCAGCTTAGCTACAAGAGAAAATATTTCTCCATAATCAATTCCCTCTACCTGGGAATAACCTTTTGCAACCAGCCTCGCTTTATATTTTTCTACACTACCATCCAGACCAGTTTTCTTTTTAAATACCCATTTGTAGCCCACAAATTTTCTAACTTTAGGAAATGGCACCAAACTCCATGTATCATTGTTTTCTAATGATGCCATTTCTTCATTCATGGCTTCAAACCAAGAGTTTGAATCAGACTTTTTAAATGCTTCTTTCACAGTCCTAGGTTCATCAGTGCTAGAAATTAAAGCATAGGCACAAGTACACTCTATTAAAGAAAACCCATACCTATTAGGTTGCTTTCTTTCACGAGTTGACCTCCTCACAGGCTGAGGCTAAGGTGGTTCTTCATCTTCTTCAGAACTTTCAGAGCTACTTGAGCTTTCCTCATTATTAGGTACATTTTGATTTTCCAATTCCTCTTTATCTAGAGTCAGAGGAATTTTTGCTACATCTTTTTCATTTTCTAATTTCTTCTCTGACTACAGATCCAATGTAGAAGGCTTCAAATCATGAAAGATAACACTTCTGTTGTACAAAAACTTCTCAATCTCAGGGTTCCAAAGCTTGTATCCTTTTATGCCAGCACTATAGCCAATAAAAATACACTTTACAACTTTGTTTTCCAACTTGGATCTTTTTTCAAATGGCACATATGCATATGCCTCACAGCCAAAGAAACGAATATGTCTCAGAGAGGGCTTCTTTCCAGACCATGCTTCCAAAGGTGTCTTCTCAACAAGAGCAGAGTTAGGAGAACAATTTACCAAGTAACATGCTGTAGAGACTGCTTCAGCCCATAACTTTTCCTCCAAGCTAGCACTACTCAGCATACTTCGTGCTCTTTCCATTACTGTCCTATTGAACCTTTTGGCAACTCCATTTTGTTGTGGAGTGTAAGGTGTAGTCTTATGTCTTTTAATCCCATGATCCTTGCAGTACCTTTCAAATTCATCTGAACAAAACTCACTACCATTGTCAATCCTTAAACATTTTATTTTTCTACCAGTCTAATTTTCTACAAGGTTTTTAAATTCCTTAAACTGACTGAACACTTCTAATTTACTTTTTAGAAAATATACAAATGTTCTTCTTGAATAATCATCAATAAAAGACACATAGTATCTTGATTTAGACAGAGAAGGAACATTCACTGGACCAAAAACATCAGAATGAATATAATCAAGCAAACCAAAAGATTTGTGAGGACTAGTAAAATGAAACACGGTGTTGTTTACCATATATGCAATGTTCACAAAACTCAAATTCAAGGTTACAATCTTCAAGCCCTTCAACTAGGTTTTTATTTTTCAAGGTTTTTAAACCTTTCTCACCAATGTGGCCTAGCCTATGATGCCAAAGCATTGTCTTTTCTGCTAGAAGGTAACCTCCATGGAGTTTACACCATCAGGAACGTTTCCCTCTTTTCCTCCATAAGTAGCTTTCTATGACTTCGCAGAGACACTGTTGCATTGAATAGCTTGTGCGTCGAGCTTGTACAAAGTACCAATACGAGCACCCCTAGCTAGCACCATAGAGCCTTTAGTCATCTTGCAGCCATTTCTAGAGAATGTGACATGCACTCCAATATCATTTAACTTACTTGCAGTTAGTAAATTACGAGCCAGACTTGGTATATGCATCACATCATTGATTCCCTTCACTTTTCCATCAGGGAATTGAATTCTGACTCTTCCACAACCAACAATTTCCAAAGATGAATCACTTGCCAAATACACCTTTCCACCATCATAGTTTTCATACTTTGTGAACCAGTCTCTATGAGATGTCATGTGGAAAGATGCTCTAGAATCAATTAGCTAGACATCATCGAATGCCCGCGTAGCCAAGGCTGCAATGAAGGCATCTGTATCACTCTGAGAAGAATCATTGTCAGAAGAGGTCTTCTTCTTCTTCTTTTTCTCCTCCTTGCAATCCCTTCAGACATGACTAGGTTGCCCACAATTCCAAAATTTCACCTTGGACTTCTTGCCAGGAGACTTTGATCTCCCTTCTGATTTTGAAATGGATTTCTTATCCTTCTTCTTGCCTTTCTCCTTCGATCTGCCTCTAACAGCTAGACCCTCCTTTGCCATCTTAGAATATTTTCTTCTCATCTCTTCTGACAACAAAGAAGCAACAACATCTTCCATCTTGAAAGTGGATGTTGTACTCTCAATAGCCATCACCAGATGATCCCAAGAATCTGGTAAAGAACATAGCAGTAGCATGCAACAATATTCATCTTCAATCTTCACACCAACAGATGTTAACTGAGCAATCAACATGTTGAATGCATTCAAATTATCAACAGTTGATCCTCCCTCTTGAATTCTCAAAGAGTACAACTTCTTCCTCAAGAACAATTTGTTCACCAAGGACTTGCCTTGATAAATAGATGCCAGTTTTTTCCACAAGGAAGATGCCAATCTTTTCTTCATGCACATTCAAAAGAACAGAGTCTGCCAAACAGAGCCTTATCAGCCCCTTAGGATTTTTATCTGAAAGATCCCAATCCTCTTGCTTCATGCCTTCAGGCATTGTTCCAGACACAACAAGCCATAGATCATGATCTACTAACAAATCTTCCATTTTGAGTTTCCACAACTCAAAATTGCTACCATTGAATTTCTCTATATCCATCTTTCCGGATGTGCTCGCCATCTTTGAATTTCTCTATATCCATCTTTCCGGATGTGCTCGCCATCTTAATTTGTAATTAAACGATCAGACCTCTACCAAACTCCCACTGAAAAAGAATTGACACAAAAAACCCAACCCTCTCACAAGGATAACACAACTGGTAGGCTATGATACCACTTGTAAGGAAAGCAATGGTGCAGAAGCAACTTTCCTAACATCAAAACCATAGGGAAGAATGCATACAGTACTTTTAATTTTCAAATTACAATCTAATTAAGACACACATGAAAGATTTACAGAAACAGAGAAGATACTCAAAGAAAATGAACAACAAATTTATGTGGGAAATCCTTTTGGGAAAAAACCCACCACACCAAGCTAAATCTCTTTTTATTACAGTAACAACAATTACATACAATGCAGAGATACAACTCTCTGGTATCAGTTCACAGTAGCTTCATTCAATGTTCATCCAGTTACATAAATGCACTCAACAATTTGATTCACACTTCTCTCAACTCAGAATGCTATCCTTTAAATATTACCACATTCTAATTTTTACCTTTTGTTCATCCTTATCTGCCATTACCCATCATAGACAATTTCCTTTTGAGCAATTAATTTTTCCTTGCATGCTGTTAAGCTCCAGCGTCGCAACAGTTGCAAAAATCTAACTGCCATCCATTTGAAATTCACTTCCTCTAATTGGTCCGTAAGGCTCCACATCGGATGGACAATTTTGTCAAAGGCATTCAAACTTTGTTGGCATATCGGTGAGATACTAGCAGTGTCTCCTTGATGCCACAAAGTCTTCATATCGATATCGGCATAAGTCCTAACAGTCGGCAAGACGATATAATGAATGCCATTAGTCATACCAAATCCATTGACATCCATTGCATTTCTATCAGCAAGAGATTCCTCATGGGCAAGATGTTTTACCGATGCTCACAAGTTGCATCGTCTTTAGTTTTCCTCTCGGTAAGACTATCACTCTTCGGTGAGACCACATATTGATATCCTAAGTCACACTGAAGAGTCATACTTGTTGGCAAGACATTTCACTCTCGCCAAGACCTCCCACCGAGTCTTCATGTTGTTCTGAAGCATCCACCAGTCGGCGAGACTCATCGCTTTCGCTAGGACTTCATACCGAGGTCCTAAGTCATACTGAGTGCCCCAATCACCAGTCGACAAGACTTATGTCTTTTGCTAAGACCTCACACCGAGCAACCAAGTCTTACCGATTTAGCAAGAATTTTGACCTTTGCCAAGACCTTTCACTGAATGCTCATGTCTTACCAAGTCGGCAAGACATTTGACCTTCACCAAGACCTCATACCGAAGTCTTTGCGTCACCACGAAGACCCCCAAGAGTATCCCCGTTGGTGAGACATTCCATTATCGCTGGGACTTCATACTGAACAATCAAGTCACCCCAAAGCCCGATAAGAACATACTGTTGGCTAGAGGTCTCCATTCGACAAAAGGTCACATCGAATGCTTCTTGTCACAATGATAGTTCATTCGGAAAGACCGAAACCAAGTCACAACGACTATGGCTTTTCAATAAGATTCATAACAGCTAGTCGGTGAGACATGATTAATGTCACAATGACTTTGCCCTCCAGGAGTTACATATCAATATGGATTGAGGCAAATATTCCAACACAATTGTACAAAGACATTACGTATATGATGAGCTTCCAGTTGGTAGTATGCCTCCTATAATCAATTCAAATCCAATAGGAATTGTGGTAAGGAATTTTCCAATTTGATCTAAATAACATGTATACTTCATTTAAACATTGTTTTATATGATTTAAATAACTAATTTTTTTCTCAATGGATACATGCAGGATAAAGTTCTTGGTTTAATGTTTCTTGGATCATCGAATTCCAGCCTAGAGTGCAATGATCATTTATTAGATGATACATCTAAAAAAAAAATGTGCCAATATACCAGCTCAAAAGATGAGGAATTGATAAAAACAAGTCATAGAACAAGAACTGGTTTAAAGATGCATAATTTACTTAAAGACAAGGGGAGGGTGGACTACATACCCTATGAGAATGAATGTGATGGAGATGATGACTTGCCCCTGAGTTTGAGATCAATTTACAAAGTGACATTTGATTGTCGACTATATTGCGCTTGGCCTAGTGATCAACAACTACCTAGAGTGTATGAAGTGTTTCAATTTTGGGGATACAACTACATGATATGACCCTCCAATATTCATGGAGTGAATATAGGCCTCTTTATTTTCCAAAATGTACATGTGGGATCTAAACATAAAAGCAATTCAGAAAAAACCACTAGGAGATTAATGCCATATTATGGTCCATCATATTACAGTGGTGAATGGAGAAGGCTAGGATAATATAAGCCTAGCATGTCAACATATGGTAAAAATTTGAATATGTATACACATCATCTCCATTTTGAAAGTGGAAAATAAATGAATAGAGGTCATCTTATGTATATAGATGGATGTGCATACACACACAAAAATATTGTAGGATTTATAAATAGTAGTAAGGGAAGGGACCCTAATGTAAGACCAAATTGTCAATTTGTTGAGGTTATAAATGATAAAGATGGAGATATGGAAAGAGAGGTTGATATATTGATAATGGTTGAGGCTATTAAGGACCTTACCATTGGGGATGAGTTATTGATTGATTACCCCTTCTTAAAATGCACTCCTGCGTGAAAGAAAAGGGTAGAAGAAGGTCTCCCTAAGGATGTTCTTAAGGGCAGAAAACCAAAGAATAATAAATGTGTGTGAAATGATGTTTTATTTAAATTATTGTATAATAAAGGTAGTCTATAAAATAATGTTCCATTATTCAATTGATGTATATATGTTCATACAATTTTTTTAAATTTTTTTAAATTGGAAAATATTAAATAATGCTTGAATTTGTTGATAGGCAGAAGATGTTGATGAAACAAATACTAATACCCATGATCCAACTAGGTTATTAAGATTTGGACGGGATGATCCAAACCATCCTTTAAACAATACCAGGGTGAAAAGAGCAAGTTTGAAGAGATTACTACCACTTGAGAAATTTGAAGAGCTGATGAGATCTACATACACTGATGACATGCCACCTAGCCTTAATAATGATGATGATGATAGTGAAAATGCAGTGCATGAAGAAGGATTGAATGAAATTCTTATAGGTTTCTTTGGGGATGGAAACAATGATGACAATAATGATTTGTGAACCATGATTCCCAACTTGCAAAAACACAACAAACAATCAATATGTTAGATCAAAGGCATGGTTAGAAACATGATTCCTCAAGAAATTCATTTGAAAGTAAAAGAAGAGGAATGAAGTTAAGAACACAACAAATTTGAAGCAAGAATATCAAATCCTATTCTAAAACCATGCAAAATCTTCATCTCTTGAGGGAGTTGGTGCCAATTTGATGTGAAAATTGGCCCTTTCCCAACTCCAATGGTGTGATGAAGATACTTGATGAAGGATGGATGTTTTTAGTGATGACTTCAATGGAGCTCCATGTTGAAAATCTGCAAAAAACCTAACTACGCTTAGATGAAATTGATGATAAGTTGCTATGGATTTGAGTATAATAACTTTGCATGAATTTTGGATGATCAAATGAAGGATGAGCTCTTCATTTATAGATCAGATAGATTAGAGAAGAGGCAAAAGGGATGAATGTGGGACTAATCTTCAACAAATGAGAAGAAGCCACATGTCATCATGTGAATGGTTGAAGAATGAGCACATTTTAAGAATGTGCAAAGAGGGGGGAGATTCAAATTCAAAATATGGCTTGAAGGATGAGGTGAAAGGTGAAGAAAATGCACATGGATCAAGAAAAGGACATGTAAGATATTTTAAATGCTTTGTTGGAAGGGACAAGTCCTTTTGGGGGGAGATTTCAAATTTGAGGAATATTCCATCTTTGATGCCTTTTTTGAATGAAAATAGATGATTTATAAATCAATTAAATTGATTTTCATGTGCAAGTTGCAAAATCTAGAGGATTTGATGGATTAAGACTAAGATTAATCAGGATTTGATTAATTTAAATGATGTTAGTTGATTTGACCATTTTGACTTAGATTTTAGGATTTAAATAACTCAAAATGAGAAGAGAATGATTTAGACCTAGTTAAATAAATATTTTTGATTTATTTAACCAAAGGGGGTGATGTTAGATTAAATTAGACAAATGTTTGATTTATTTAATTTAATTAGATGAACTTTAGAGATTTAATCAAATAATATGGATTATTTAATTAAACAAAGATAGGAAGATGAAATGAACTAGGTAATTACAGAGAGACAATGATTTAATTAAATCGAGGGATTTATTTAATTAAAAAGGGAATTATGATGACTTTAATCAAATAAGGCTATTCAATTAAATGGTTAGATAGAGGGATAATTCAGGATGAAGTGATGTTAGTAGATCAGGATCGAGTGTGTGATATCAATATGTATATTTTATATGTCACATGATCATATCGTTGATAGTAACAATGATAGTAGGGGTAATTACCACCAATGTAATGTTGGTGATAACAACCTAAAAGACTCAATTAAGCAAGCAGCGAAGACACCCGTGTTCAAATCGGGTGCAAGTAGAACCTCAAAACTAGCATGCACATTAATATTATTAGAAATCAAGTCACTATTTGGTTGGTCAGACAAATGATTCACTGCCCTACTGAAGTGAGTTGAAATCTATTTCTTACTTTGCATTGTCAATTGGTGTAGACAATTTGTAAACATTCATCGACTTTGTTTATATTTCTTTAAGGGGATTTTAAAACCATATATTGTATATAAAGAATCCTATTATATATTGACATATCAAACATGTTCTTCATAAGTCAAACATTCAATTGATTTAATCTTCGGAAATCTTACAGGGCACTAAAAACTAAAATATTCCTAGAAGAGAATGTGTTGCCATCAACTTGTAGAGAGGCATGTTTGTTTTTTGTTGAGTTGGGGATTGAATATAAGAAAATTCATTCATGTAAAAATGATTTTATTTTATACAAATATGAATATTAAAACAATGAGAATGCCCTATATGCAAAGATAAGAGATATCGTACAAATGTACAAGGCCCTACAGTTCCAAAGAAGGTTTTACGTCACATGCCAATTATACCTAGACTTCAACGAATGTTTCATTGAAATCACTTGCACAATTGATGGACATGCAAAGAACATGAGTAAAGATGGATTCAGGAGAATTCGGGCCAACTCCAAAGCAATGAAACACATAGAGGAAAAATGGCCAAGAAAATTCAAAGATGAACCCTGTAGTATTAGGTTTGGTCTTGCAATTGATGGAGTGTGCCCATTCTCTTTCATGAGCTCAAATTATAGTGTTTGGCTAGTCAGATTGATAGTATACAATATTCCCTCATGGATGAGTGTTAGAAAGGAGCACCTTATGTTGACTCTCATTGTTCCAAGAAAACATCAAGTTAAAAACATGGATGTTTATCTTGCACCTTTTATTGATGAGATGCAACTGCTATGGAAAGACATAAGAATGTATGACATATCATGTCCTCCATCAAATAGGTCTTTCATGTTGTATGGTGTGCTATGTTGGACTATTCATGATTTCCCAGGACTTGGTGTTTGTTCTGGTAAGATAAAATATTTACGTATTTAAACTCATAATTTATTTTCATCCCAACTTTCATACTTAGTTTTATACTATTTTTTTGATGCTATTAACATTACTTATTGAATTGCAGGGCTTCAAAAAAATGGGATATTTGCATGTCCAAGATGTGCAGAACAATTTAAAGGTTGGTATTCTAAAGATCTACATAAATTTATTTATGCAAACAACAAGGTTTTTCTACCACCAGATCATAAGTTTAGAAATTTCCTGAAGAATCAATTTGATGGAAAATTTGAAAATAGAGGCCCTCCCATGATTATGGGTCTAGAGTGATTGGCTTAAGAAGTATGAAGATGCTGAATTGAAATCTTGGGAGGATTTTTTTGATCGGGGTGATTCAATTGAAGAACCAAAACAAGTTGTAGTTAATATGCCAGAAGGAATGAAAAGGAAATCCATATTTTATGAGCCCCCTTATTGGAAGGATCTATTAATATCTCACCTATTAGATCCTATGCACATCTACAAAAATGTCCCAGATTCTATATTTTGACATATATCAGGCAAAGAGGACACCTTGCCTTCGAGGAGAGATATTGCTCTTTCATGTACCAAATTTGATAGAAAAAATTTGTGGCCAAATAGGGAAAATGAAACATATGCAGAAGCTCCATGGATTTTGAAAAAAAAAGAGCTAGAGCAACTAAAAAATGTCATCCGTTCAATAAGGACACCTACTAGCTATGGGTCATCATTGGCTAAAGCTTTTAAAGTTGATGGACATATCACATGATTTAAAACACATGATTTTCATAATTTTATGAAGGTATTATATATCATCATTTAACATTTATTGGTAACATTGACTAAGTACTAAATATATTTTGATATTTTTTTGTGTGAGAAAAAATTACTAATGACCTTTTCATAAATGTGTTTGATAGCATATCATGCCATTGGTAATTAGGGGGGATTCTTGTCTTACAGTTGACTTAAGGAATTCCATAGGTCGATTGTTAGCATTTACAAGGTATGTGGTTATATGAAATTTTCATGTGTGAGAGACATAGAGATACTATATTGTATTTTAATTTTTGAATAAAGGTTCATACTAATTTACTATTCTTATATTAGGTGGGTGACTTCCAAGGAGATCCATGAATGTGAAGTGGAAAAGTGGAAGAAGGAAATTGTAGAAATTGTAGGTGTATTTGAGAAGGAGCTCCCTACAAGTTTCATGGACTTACAAGTCCATTTACTTATACACCTAGTCGATGAAATTGAATTGGCGGGTGTCGTATCAACAAGGTGGAGGTTTTTCTTTGAGAGGTATATGAAAACTCTAAAAAGATATGTTCGACAAAAGGCACATCCAGAGGGTTACATGGTTGAAGGGTATGTATTGAATGAAGCATTTTTCTTCCTGTGTGAATTCCTTGGTAAGGATTTTGAAGATGGTCCATGCATTTGGGATGAAGAACAAGCATCATATATTATTGATGGAGAAAACCACAATCTAATGGTGTTCAAGTAGAAATTAGTAAGTAAATTCATGATCAGTGTGGTTTTTTTTTCTTGCAATCATTAATTTACTCTATAATTTATTTGTCAAATTAACAACATGACATTTGGAGTTTGAAATAAACATGTTGGCATGTAATAGGTGTAGACGAAAGTGCAATACTCGACAAGTTCATTTTGTACCACATGGACTTTATGAACAAATGGATTGATTTGTATGATAAAAAGAGAAAAGTGTTAGAAGCAAGGAGACAATTTAGGAGATTAAACCTAAGGAATACTCCACTTCCCACTATCTGCTTGGGGAATGGGGCAAATATTGCACACTAGAATGGGTTACTGAACAAATTCAAAATCAAATAGAAGATGTAGGTATATATTCAAACATAACAGAAGATGAAATCAACATGTCTAGAGGATGTGAAAGAAAGGTATAGTTGGAATTTTACAAAATGTCGTTTCCTTATAGTTTTGATAGTATTAACAATTTTAATATTCGTCATTATATTTTTTTCACTAAAATAAATGATCTTTCACAGGCGAGGAAATATCCATCAATGTGGGCACATGTTTGACATTATCATGTAGAAAGTGTAGATGTAAAGAGACAATCCTTCGATTGTGGCATCATGGTTGACTTCAAGCAATCCAGTCGATCAAGCTCAAAATATAAGAATATAATAGAAGGGAATCTACAATATGTTGGGAAAATACAATAAATTATTGAGTTGGATTACCGCTCTTTTAAATGTTGTATTTTAAAGTGTAGATGGTATGAAGCATTTGAGAGGACACGAAGACCTGATACCCATAGTGGATTGTTTTCTATAGATTCCTCATGCTTCCTACCAAAGGATAAGGAGCCTTATGTTCTACCAATTCATTGTGAGTAGGTATTTCTTTAAATCAAACAAGAAGCGGTAGTGATCATTAATCTAATAATTCATAGTTTATTGAGAATATATAAATGTGTTTATTAATCAATAAAATTGTTATAACATATGTCTAATATATGTATGTCATTCATGTGGAGGTATTTTTCTATGAAGATATTTTGGACTTGAAATGGATGTTTTTCATACATTATGATCCAAGATTAAGGCATGTATTTGATGAAACTTTAGTGGATACTAAGCAAAACAATGATGGTGAACAAAACGAGAGAGATGGATTAGAGAACATTGAAGAAATTGACATCCATGATGATGTTAAAGATGGTTATGTTCAAGCACAAGAAGACAACAATCCAAAGTTAGATGATGTTACATAAGACAACAATATGGATGGTATAGTTCAAATGATGACCCAAATACATCTAGGAACAATATAGATGGTCTATCGTCAAATTTCAACGATGATGAAGATGATAATATGAAATACTTGAAAGAACATATGAACATTGACAATGATACACTGGATGACATTGTAGCAGACAATAATGTTAATGACCAAGACTTCTAAATTTTTAGAATTATTTGCAATTCATGTTTAAAAAAGGATGATTCTTATGGCCTAAACTTTGAAATGCTTTAGTAATATTAATTCAAGTTGTAAACTATAGAATCACCACTCTCCATTTTGATGGTGTATATATTGTTTATTAGAAATATTTTATTAACTATAGATTTAGCTTGATATGTATCTCCCAATTTCTTTAAAATAAGTGCTATAATGGTCTCTTCATGTACATTCAACAATATTGAATTAGCCAAATAAAGTCTAATGAGACTCTTATTTTTTTTTCCATTTTTTCTACCTTATTATGAAATTCCAATAGGTTTTCATCTAGCTACTATAAAATTAAATCTCAAGCATCATATAAATATAAGTAGTGATTACAAAACCATGATCTAAAACCACCAAAAAAAGTGGCACCCAAAAACCTAGTTAGAAAATAAACACCCAAATCCCAAGATGGCAATAACATTGTAAATACTACTTATCAGTATCCTAGCACCTAATTTTCATGAGTTAATAATCTCATCCAAGCATTTACATTAATTCATTGAATCAATAAGCAGGAATGAAATCAAACATCCATTGATGAACAATAGAGACAAGTAAAAGAAATCTTGGATTACTTTCATTCATAACTCATAAAACAAGCACAAGGAGAGACAATAGCCATGAAATTGGTATTTCTCTGTATATATATTGCTATACTATTATCCAAATTACATACATAACAATGAGCTCTAAAAATTAAGACCAAAAACTCTAAACCATGCTTAGTATTCTCCTTACAATTCTTAGTGTTAATTGCAAAACAAAAAACCCCTACTTCTTGGCCCTGAATTCCTTCTTATAGAAACGAAGGAGCAAAACAAGCCTTAGGACAGAAAGTACACATGTCAAAACCTTGTTGGACTGCTACATCAAAGATTCTCTCATTCAGTTACAATGCATTCCCAAGAGGTGGGAGACATGTGAGAAAATGAAAGTAGTCTTCATTCGCTGTTAGAGATTTGGTCCAAATTTCAAAATGGGTACAATTGAATAGTTACCTCAAAACTTGTGCCCACACACACAAAATGAAAGGAAGAAAAAGCATGAAGAAAATAGAAAAGGAAAAGACAAGAGGAAAAAGCATGTCTACAACCTTGTCATCAATTCAACTTTGAATAAGATGCACTATATTTCTCCATACTTTATCAAAAGCCTAATTTGTACTAAATCCAAGCTATGTAGTGCATTCCCATCTATCTGTTATTCATCATGGTTGCAGAATTCAAAATTTCAAATCACTGGCCCACCACTCTTAGTTCTAGACCTACCACTCCTTCCAAGTACCTACCTTTCCATGCAAGGAATTCTTCTTCAATAGGCCAGTCAAAGTTCATTACTTCATCAGCCCTCTGTCTATAAGGTGCATACTTGGTGACAATCTAATTAGCTTCTTTATCAAATTCCAGTAGGACAGTATCAACATGAACTAACATATCCATATTTACCTTTAATGTCTCCATATCAAACTTTTGACAAATTTTCATAGCTTGGTTTGAAATAACCTTATTTGCTTCATTTTTCCACTCTTGTAGAGTCTTAATGCTACCATCATCCCTTAAAATGGATGGAAGAAGGCCATGATGAGATTCATGGAAGGATTTTACCAAATCCTTTATCTTGTTCTCTAATGGCTCAATATTTCCTCTGTATCCCTTAATCTTATTTACAAGAATCACAGTAGGCTTAAATTTTTCAGGTGGGTTGGGGTCCTGCTTAACCCCAATTCATATCAATATCAATTCCTGCTTCCTGGGGATCTAGACTTCCATGAGTGGAATAACTCCTTTTTCAATTTCAAACATTCTAATAGCATCAACCATGGATGAATAACTATAGTGAATACTATTGATTTGTCTATTCAATCTTCTGTTCAGATGTTCTAGCATTGCTGTGACAATCCTCATATTTCTCTTAAAAGCATCTTCATCATGATTGTTACATTTTTATTTGTATTCATTTAATTTCCTAAGTAATTCTTCCCTATTGATATCCCCTTCCCCTTGTGGCCTTTCTGATGTACTAGGTTCTACTATTGAAATGGGCACACTTCCCATTTTATATGGCACAATTGCCCATGAAGAATTTAGATCAGCAGTAAACTCTAGGCATACATCCTCTTGTGCAGTGGTGGGAGAGTCAACATCATTTTGCTTGGGATTTCTAGGTTGTAACCTTTGCAACACATCCTCCAATAATGCTACCTTTGTTTGTAATTTCATATTATCTCTCTCAAGATCTCCATACTTAACCAACAAGTTATTCAATTCGGTTATGAGTTTATCTTTTTCAGTAGCCACAGACTCCATAGTGACCCTTGTGAACTGTGCAACATGAACTGACATATTTGCAACTTCTAAGGCTGATGTTTTTGATACTCTTTTTATTATTAGGACTCCACTATAGTTAGGTGCAGGCTCAACAATGTCTGACTTTCTTGTGCTTGGGGCTAAAGACCATATAGCCAAGGCTTCCCATTCCTCACTGAAACCAAACCCCTGTAGTGCAAGTGTAGCTTCTTCTTCTGTATCATAGAGAGGTCTGTCACATTTCTTGATTTTTTCAAAAGCTATGGTTGAAGCTAGATCCCATTCTAGTAACAACAAGATGCCACTATTTCTCACCAATTCTCAACCCTCCTTTGTAATCATGTTTTGCAATTTGGCTCTCATTTCATTTAACACCTTTTTCTGAATGATAGCATCAGGCAGTTCTGGATGAAGGCTCCTTTCTATAGACATAATTTTTACATGCTCATCTCTTTTAGCCCTATATGAAAATTCCATAAAAGCTTGAGTCTTTACAAATGAGTCATCATCCAAGAATTTGGCACATGCCTCAACCTGCATATCATCACTTCCATTGAACCCTCTAAGATCAACATTACTCAATCCTTTTCCCAATTGATTTTTTTCCCTTACTATAGATGCAGTGGGAACTCCTTCCTACATTTCTTGTTCTGACACCCAAATGTCATCATTGGAACCTTCATCATCATAGTCCACTAAAATAGTGGCCTTAATCTTTTTTCTTTTCATTGGTGGCTCTCCGGGTGGTATTTCACTAGGTGAGGTGGAATCAATATTCATAATTTAAGGCTCTACCAACCTTGGTGGAGATGGGGGTGGTATTTGTGGCATAGGAGAAGGAGGCTTGTGCTCCTCTTACTCAGTGGGAACACAAGCTTCATCAAATTTATTTTCCTTACTCTTTCTCCTTATAAAGAACTTTATTTTTGGTTCCTCAGGGGCTTGTGATGTAGACTCTTCTCCTATAGCAAGGATTTCTCCTCCACTCTGTTCTTCTACAATTGGAGCCTTCCCTTGATCTTTACTAATTACCTCTTTAGTTTCAAGGTGGCCTATTATTGAATCAAAATTCCTTGTTACATGCTCCACCTTTTGTAATATATACTTAGCCTTTGGGAGGACCTTGAAATTAGGTTCTTCTTGCCTTATTTTCCTTTGTATCTTATTGAATGCAATCCACCTTGCTATCCTCTTTTCCTATTCCTTAGTGTGTGATATATTTCTTATTACATCTTCTAGATACTAGAAAATGTGGACATATTTGTAGCTCTTGTTTCTCTCATTCAACCAAGCCATAAAACCTTCAGGATTATATTTGACCCTCTCAACTATCCTCTACATGTGGTATTTATGTAGGGATAGGATTCCTTTCACCAAAACAACACAAAAACAAGTTAGCCAAAACACCAAATTGATTCCTCAAGCCTTTACACTACTCTTTCACAATTTAATTGTCTAGCCAACTAGGTCTGCAGACTGGGTGATCCCAACTTTTCCTCTTAGTGGTTTTCTCCACACCCAATCTCTTGATTGTTTTGAACACTCTTCAGGGCTATCTTTAACATGTGCCAAACCCAACTAGGGTTCCCTTTTGACAACTCACCCAAAACTCAATGGTAACATTGCAATAATAGGTCAATTAGGCCTATTTTTTAAAGGAAGTCCTCTAGAATCTCACCAATAACTTTGAAAAACTCCCAAGACCTTTTAACCAAACCACAAAATGACAAATTATTGAGGTTTTAGGCCTCCAAACCCTCACTTTCCTTCAATTTGGGGTAGGTTTAATGGAAGTCTATATTACCAACCACTTGCAATCTTAAATCTACCTCCAACACACTTTTTTATGTCTGTACAAACTCACAACACCTTCGCTTGGCTTCTTTTCTCACTATTTTGTCATTCTCACACACAAAACCTTTTGTTTCTCATACAATTTCATCAATTTTCCTAGGACAGTCATACTTTCCTACCCCCAATCTCACCATACAAACTCTCCTTGACCTCCTTCCATTCTAAGAAACTCTCCTATTCCCATTCCACATAGTCAAAACAATTTTAGTGGTGGAATGGGCTTATTCCATGCTTTAGGACTTCAAAACCTTGTAATAGGGCATACCGACCTGTTAGAGAAAATTGGAGATAAAGTGCTTCAAAACCCTGTTTCAAGGACTCAAAACAAATTAAAAAAACTGGTAAAACATCCGTCAAAATGTGAAAAAATTATTTGGAGTGAAATATTACTATATAAATTTGTACAAAGTGCTGGTAATACAGATTGATAGAGGAAAATACAGAAAATTGAATAAAACAAGGGTTTTTATTGATAGAATCTCCTTCCAAAACTTCTCAACAACCTTCCAAATCAGTGGAGGAGTCATATTTATACATTTATTGTGCTTACCTTCCCTCCAAACTGCCTAACTACCCTCCAACTTCCATATGACTGTTGGTATTCCACAGATTTGCAATTTCTTACATTACAACATTGAATACTTTTGTCAAATTTAACTTCACACTTTTTAACCCCTAAACCTTCCAAGAACATTCAAAAATGACTCAAAACACTTTTTAATGATCATATATGACCTTATTTATCAAAGCTATGACTCAAGACACTTAAACCCTTCATTGACCCTTATTTACACATTATGCCATTTATGCACCATTTTGACAATTTTTGGATTCCCTTACAAAATTGAACTACATGACACAATTTGATGGTCCTTTTAACTTATTATCACACCATATGGCCAAAACACCTAAACAACCTATTTTCCACTCAACTCAAACAAATTCAGGTGAACATTGATTGGTGCTCCTGCACCATGCAATCGCCTTTGAACTCTTTCCAAGTCCCTTGGAAACAAACTTTAGATTGCTCCACCTTTTTTCTTCACCTTCTTGGTATTCTCTTTCTCTCTTTCTCTTCCTTTGAAGTATCCATTTCTGTCTTGTAACTCACTTTGAAATCATATTGTCCATCACTTAACCTTACCCTCTTTTGCATTGACTGTCTTGTCACATATCTCTTGCCTCTTCCACTGCCTTTGGCTGTCCTGTTACTTTCCTTTTCACCTACATATACACTCTTTTCAATATTAAGTTCATTTATTTCCCTTACTTCTGCCTTCACACTTAGAACTATCTCTTTCCCATGTTCTTTTGCACTCATACTTTCTTTCTCTTTAATCTCTCCCTGACTGACCTCTTTCTCTCTCTACTTTCCACTCTTGACTGTCCTACAACATGTTCAACAACTATGGGACAACAAATTGCCCCAACCTCTACTCCATCTTGCCTTCCCAATTTCATTTCTATCTTTTCACTACTGGATTTTTCAAACTCAACCTCATACATCTTTTTCTTACCTTCTTCATTGTTTCCCATGACTGTGGCAGCTTGCTTTTTCACTGTCTTGTCATTTTCTGACCTTGAAGTGGCTACTAATGTCTTCTTTCCTCCTTGTTCATCACCTACACAATTCTCAAACTTTTTCTTACCAAAGGTAATAACGTTAGCTACCTGGTTTTGTTCTTTTCCACCCTCCTGCAATGAAGTTAAGATAAAATTGATACCATCCTTCAAAACCTTACAAGTGTTAGCTCTTCCATCATAAATAGAGTGACTATCAAATTGCCATGGTCTACCAAGGATTAAACGACAACAACTCATAGGTAAGAAATCAAAAATTACTTGATCCCTATATGCACCAATTTGAAATTCAACTAATGCTTGCTCCTTAACAAGAATTAATTGTTCATCACTCACCCATGAAGCATGATATGGATTTTCAAGAGGGATCCTCTTTAGCTGCAACTTATCAACCATTTGAGAAGACACAATATTATCTTTAGGCCTTGAATCAATCACAATTTTACACATCTTACCTTTGCACTTATAGGTTGTCTTTAACAATTGCCTTCTTTGAGCCATATATATCTCCTTAGATGCTTGATACAAAGTTATTCTTACTATCAAAATTTCTCCAACTTCAGGTGCAACCCTTAGGGAATTTGAGCTTGAACTCTCACATTCATCCTCCTGTACAATCTGAGCTCACCTTTCATTTTTCCTTTCTCCACCACTTGATGAAGCACCAAGATTTTTTGGACATTTCCAAGTAGGGTGACCATACTCATTACATTTATAACATCTTCCTATAAACATGTTAGGATTCCTACCTCCAAATCTGCCTCTTGATCCCCTGAATCCACCTCTGAAATCTGCAAATGATTCTTGTCCTTTTTGTGCATCACCTTGACTTTCATTGCTTTGTCTTGAAGATGTAAATGTGCCTCTACCTCTTGAAGTGCTTCCCCTTCCTCTTACTGACTTTTTTTGTTTCCTTTCAACCTTTTCTTCTGCCCTTATTGCCAACTAATAACATTCTTCAATGGTTTTTGGATTATGCATACTTATTTCATCTTGGATGTTAAATCTCAACCCACTAAGGTATTTGGATACTTTTTCAACATCATCAACTACATGTCCAACCCTTGTACTCAATTTATAAAATTCATTAGTATAGGTCTTTACATCCATTTCTCTTTGCTTTAAATCTTGAAGTTTCTTTGACATTTGAATAGCATAATCTTTAGGCAAAAAATTTCCCTTTAACTTAGCTATCATCCTATCCCATGAAGAAATATTTGACTTACCTTTCTTCTCCTCTCAGCCTATTCAAAATCCAACCAAACTAAAGCATGCCCCTTCAATTTAGTCTTGGCTATCTTCACCTTTTCATCATCAAAAACTTCTTCACATTCAAAGAAATTATCTAAAGCAGAAATCCAATCTAACAAAGATTCTTCATCTAAAGTGCCATCATACATTGGTAATTCAAATTTTACCTTATGTTTGCTTCATTTTATAGCCTTCAAAATCCTTTCCATCTTCTATTATTTAGCATCTAACTCTTTTTCAACATCTTCAAGGTCTTCATCCTCTTCATCTTCAGTTTCACTATCTTCACTCACAACCACTCCTTTCTTTTGTCCTTTGTCAACATCTTCCAACCTTGCTCCAAATCTCTTTTTAAGTTCTTTCATCTTTCATATCTCCCTTTCCATATTTTCTTCCATCTCTTGCATCTTTCTCACTACATTATCCTTCTTTGGAGGCATCTTGTCAATTTGACTATTCAACTTATTCCTTCCTTCTATTCAATCAACAAATTTCAATCTTCAAAATCCTACTCCCTGTGCTCTGATACCAATTGATGCAGGGATAGGATTCATTTCACCAAAACAACACAAAAACAAGTTAGTCAAAATATCAAATTGATTCCTCAAGCGTTTACACTACTCTTTCACAATTTAACTCTGTCTAGCCAACTAGGTCTGTAGACCGGGTGATCCCAACTTTTCCTCTCATTGGTTTTCTCCACACCCAATCTCTTGATTTTTTTGAACACTCTTCAGGGCCATCTTTAACACATGTTAAACCCAACTAGGGTTCCCTTTTGAAAACTCACCCAAAACTCAATGGTAATGTTGCCCTAATAGGTCAATTAGGCCTATTTTTTAAAGTAAGTCCTCTAGAACCTCACCACTAACTCTGAAAAAATCCTCAAACCTTTTAACTAGACCACAAAATGACAAATTATTGAGGTTTTAGGCCTCCAAACTCTCTCCCTAACGCTGAACCAACAAACCCTCACTTTCCTTCAATTTGAGGTAGGGTTTAATGGAAGTATATATTCCCAACCACTTGCAATCTTAAATCTACCTCCAACACACTTTTTTATGTTTTTAAAAACTCACAACACCTTTGCTTGGCCTCTTTTCTCACTATTTTGTCATTCTCACACACAAAACCCTTTTTTCTCATACAGTTTCATCAATTTTCCCAAGACAGTCATACTTTCCTACCCCCAATCTCACCATATAGACTCTACTTGACCTCCTTCCATTCTAAGCTACTCTCCTATTCCCATTCCACATAGTCAAAAAAATTACAGTGGTGGAATGGGCTTATTCTATGCTTTAGGACTTCAAAACCTTGTAATAGGGTATAACAACCCGTCAGAGAAAATTGGAGACAAAGTGCTTCAAAAATCCATTTCAAGGACTAAAAATAAATTCAAAACACTGGTAACAAATCCACCAAAATGTACAAAAATTATTTGGAGTGAAATATTACTGTATAAATTCATACAAAGTGCTGGTAATACAGATTGACAAAGGAAAATACAAAAAATTGAATAAAACAGGGGTTTTTATTAATAGAATCCCCTTCCAAAACTTCTCACCAACCTTCAAAATCAGTGGAGGAGTCATATTTATACATTTCTTGCACTTACCTTCCCTTGAAACTGCCTAGCTACCCTCCAAATTCCATATGACTATTGGTATTCCACAAATTTACAATTTCTTGCATTACAACATTGACAACTTTTGTCAAATTTAACAACTTCACACTCTTTAACCCCTAAACCTTCCAAGAACATCCAAAAATGACTCAAAACACTATTTACTGATCATATATGACCTTATTTATCAAAACTATGACTCAAGATACTTAAACCCTTAATTGAACCTTATTTACACATTATGCCATTTATGCACCATTTTGACAATTTTTGGATTCCCTTACAAAATTGAACTACATGACATAATTTGATGGTCATTTTGACCTTATTATCACACCATATGACCAAAAACACCTAAAAAACCTATTTTCCACTCAACTAAAACAAATTCAGGTGAACATTGATTGGTTCTCCTGCACCAGGTATGTTTTGAGTATTTCAAGGATGTTATTCCAACCTCCTTTGGTCATTACAAAATTAGAGAAACAAGTGTATGAAGGAAAGAAAGTTCCTTTTCCCTAATTCAACAAATGCTCATTTTCAACATTTCCTAGTTTCCACATAACCTCAAGTAAACCAATCCTTTCTAGCACAAACCTTGACAATAAGTGAGGTGCTACTTTGGAACCATATACTCTTAAGATAGTGTAATCAAGGAGTGAGATAACATCTCCCCAATTATGATAAACTCCTATCTTAGGCCTTCTCTCCTTGGGTCTTAAGAAACCATGTAGAGAAATGGGAATTCTAGGTAACTTCACAATCAAAGCTCTCTTTAGTTTAGAAGCAAACAAATTCTACAATGTGACATAATCATATGTCCTATCATCTTTGTCCAAGACTGTGGTCCAACATTGCACAGGCAGATCCAAGTCACCCCTTTTTCTTTCCAAGTCAATATTATGTCCAAAGTTAATTGCACCCTTGTACAAAAACATATGCATTAGCAATGAGTGCTAGCTGAACCTTACCCCAAATTCACCTTTCTTTAATCTCACCAGTCCCTCATGCATTCTTTTAGAAAGAAATCCTGCATAATCATACACTGCACAATATTTAGGATGCTAGATATGGGAAGCCATATACATCCATGCCATTGGAATTCTAGAGACAGGATCATAACCAATTATTTGGTAAGTGGAATAGAAAGTTATTTTGAAATAGGAAACAAAATAGTTAACAGGGAAAGGTTCCTTATCATGTGATCCTATTACAATCTTCTGACTTGCAATTTCTACTAGAAATCTTGGCAAGATGTGGACTCTAAATGAAATATTGGTTTTATCATACTCTTGTTGGAAAAACAAGGACAAACAATTGAGAGGGGGGGGGGGTTTAATCAATTGTCACAGAATATTTAAACTTTTCAAAATTTACTTAACTTAATCTTAGATTTGATGAATGAACAATAAACCATGAACAATCAACACATAAAAAGCACAAAGAACACTAATATTTTTACATGGAAACCTTGTTAGGGGAAAAACCATGGTGGATATTAGCCCACAATATTATACCCTATTAAAAGTATAAGAAAAATAATGGGAATGCACATGCATTCAAGAACACTGCCTAGAACTACTCAAATACAAGAGGGCTCACTTCCCAACAATACACAACAATATAGATTAGATCCGCAGGGTATGAATTGAGAAAATAGCTTTTACACAAGCCTGATTGCAATTCTAGTTAAGTACAAAAAACCTTCTTCACACTTCGCTCAAACTTCTTCTCACTCTGTTCTGCAATTGAATGAATAGATCAATATTCACACACTTTCTCTTCTTTGGATTTTCTTCACTTCATACACACTAACTTCACTCAAACAATCACTCTTATATATCCTTAACATGAAATTACATAAACAACCTTGTTGACCAAAAATATAAAACATATTTTCAATGTTGGCCCAAATTTACAAATAAGTTTTCAATGTGGATCAAACACCATCAGCTAGTATCATGATGTGACCAAAACAATATCCTCGAGCGTGCAAAACATTCAAATTTAAATCTTCAAGGATCCGCAAAATGTTACAACCATCATGTCAACCAAGAACATGAAAACTCAAACATACTGAGAAAAATATTTGACCACGAGCACACCGATCAATGCAAACATACAAAAAGAATAGAGAATGATCTAGAAGCATCCACAAATAACAAGAACTAACAGAGAATCATCCACAACAACATAAATTACCAAAAACACATAAACTTCAATAAGGAACACTGATCATAGCACAATAAAATCTTCATGTGGACCTCTGAAAATTTTGGTAGATGAACTAGATACTCTCAACACTAAACCCTTTAGTCCACAACAATTGATATTCAACATACAGAGCAAGACACCTTCATGACCTTCACTATTCCACTGGCAACCTGCAACTCTTCCTTTAACAATTTTCTTAATATCCTTGACATATATAGCCTTCAATACAATAATACTAATAGTGTTGAAATCAATGACAACCACATATCAACAACACAACCAAAGCATCCAACAATCTCCCCCTTTGGCATTGATGTCAACACATGATGTGAAAAACACCATCAGCCCAACTCTTAATCAACACTTACTCCCCCTTAGATTCTGACTCTTCTTTCTCAACCTCTTCTGCACGATCTTCTCCCCACAAGACTCTCTTCTCAGATAAGCAACAATTTTTCACATGAATCTTCTCCCCCTTTGACATCAATTGAAAAGATAAGCATTATCTTCCCACATACAAGCTTTGAACCACATATCTACACATCTGACTCCTCCCCCTAAGTAGCAACCAAAAAAACATCAATCTGGATCAGGAAATATCTATGAAGCACACATATTGATGCAAGAAAATGCATCTTTAGTTCATATTAGGAGGGGTATTTACCCCTAGCATCCCTCTGAGATACTCAAAAGTATCCTTCGAAAATGGCTTGGTGAAAATGTCTGCAATCTATTCTTTGGTAGGAACATAATCTAGTTTGACTTCTTTCTCACTCACTTTTCCCTCAAGAAGTGAAACTTGATTGATATATGCTTGGTCTTAGAGTGTAACACCGATTCTTTGATATGTTAATTGCACTTGAGGTCAAAGATATGGAAATAGGTTCATCATATACTACTGATATATTTCAACATCTATTTCATCCACATCACTTGAGTACAGTTATTTGCAGTAGCAATATACTCTACCTCAATAGTAGATAGAGAAATGGAATTTGCTTTTTTCTCAACCAAGACACCAGCTTCTTCCCTAGGAAGAAGTCACCACCACTAGTACTCTTTCTGACATCTACATCTCCTACCCAATCCACATCAGTATATGCATTCAAGGTAAGATCATCATCCTTAGGATACCAAATCCCAAAGTCAATGTTCCTTTTAGATACCTGAAGATTCTCTTTACAACAGTCACATGAGACTCTTTTGGATCAGCCTAAAATCTAGCAACCATACATACAACATTCATAATGTCTAGTTTGGTATGAGTTAAGTAGAGCAATCCACCAATCATTGACCTATATCTTGTTGATTTTCCTTAGGAGAATCATCATTCTTGTTAACTTGCATCGGGTTATCATGGGAGTACCAACAAGTTTTGAGTCTTCCATGCCAGACTTCTTCAACAACTCTCTCACATATTTGGACTGAGATATGAAGATCCCCTTATCTAATTGAGTAACTTGCAATCCCAGAAAGAACTTCATCTCTCCAATCATGCTCATCTCAAATTCATTCTTCATTCAATCAACAAAATTCATACATAGATTATCATCTCCTCCAAAATTAATGTCATCAACAAAGACCTCAATAATTAACTCTTTGTCATGATCCAATTTGAAATACAAGTTGCTATCAGAAGTACATTTATTGAATCCAAGCTTTAGTAAATATTTATCCAGTCTAGCATACCGGGCTCTGGGAGCTTGCTTGAGTCCATATAGAGCTTTCTTCAGTTAGAAAACCATGTCTTTCTTGTCAGTTAGTTCAAATCCATCTGGCTATTCAATATATACTTCTTCTAGCTCACCATTTAGAAAAGCTGACTTCACATCCATTTGATAGACTTTATAGTTCTTATATGCAACATAAGCAAGAAATAACCTTACGGCTTCAATTTTGGCAATAGGGGCAAAGGTTTCTTCAAAATCAATACCTTCCATTTGTGAATACCCTTTACATACCAATCTTGCTTTATTCTGGACCACTTCAGCTTGTTCATTCAGCTTATTCTGAAAGACCCATTTAGTACCAATCACATTTTTATCTTTAGGTCTGGGAACAAGTATCCATGCATGATTCTTTTCAATTTGCATCAGTTCTTCCTCCATAGCTTCCATCTAGTGTTCATCACTGCAGGCTTCATTGACATCTTTAGGCTCAATCTTGGAAATCAAGCAATACTCTTCTGCAATCTTTCTTCTAGTTTGCACACCTTTATTCTTGTCTCTTATAATTTGTTTTTTAGAATGATTTAGTTTTACATACCTCAGAATTTTAGGATTCTCTTGAACTTCTAATTCTTCTGTTCTTTCTTCTCCACTTGCACTTGTATCTCCTTCCCGACTACCTTGATTTACTAGAACAAATGGAAGTTGTTTTACTGGAACATCTGGAACAATTTTAAGTTGATTCTATATCTGAGGATTCTTTCCTTTGATTGTGCTATATTTTTGCTCATCTAAATCATATCCATAGTATCTGGATGATTTAGCAGAGTTCTCATCAACTTTGACATTTGTACTCTCAACCATTTTTCTTAATCTTCTATGATAGCACCGATAGGCCTTTCTTTAAGTAGAGTAACCTAGAAATATTCCTTCATTGTTTCTTGCATCAAACTTTCCTATGTCCTCATCTCTCTTGATGTAACACTTGCTTCCAAAGATCTTGAAATATTTAACGGTAGGCTTATAACCAAACCATATTTCAAAAGGAGTCTTACTAGAATTACCATTTACATTTACCTGGTTCAATGTGTACAAAACATTGCTTACAACTTCACTCCAATAGATGTGAGGCACATTTCCTTCAATCATCATTGTTCTAGTAGCATCCAAAATTGTTTTGTTCTTCCTCTCTACAACTCCATTCTGTTGAGGGGTTCAGGGAGCAGATAACTGTCTTCTAATTCCATGATCTTCATAGAAAGAATTAAACTCCTTGGAGGTGAACTCACCACCTCTGTTTGACCTTAAACATTTGATTTTCAGACCTTTCTCATTCTCTACCATAGCTTTGAGACTTTTGAAATTTTCTAATGCTTCACATTTTTCTCTTAAGAAAGCAACCCATATCATTCTAGAGTAATCATCAATAAGTAGCATAAAGTACCTTTCTCCATGGAGACTTTTGACTCTAGAGGGACCACATAGATCAGTATGTACCGGTTCCAGTAATCCATTTGAATGATGCTATTTGCTCCGAAAAGAAACTTTAGTCTATTTTCCCATCTGACACTCCTTGCAAATTGTGTTAGCAAGCTTCACTAGCTTAGGTAGATATCTTATTGCTTGAGTGGAACTTACTTTGACAATGTTATCAAAATTCATGACATGACCTTCTATGCCATAAGAAACTTTCATCTACTTGAGCAATTAAACAACTTTCACTAGCAGCATTCAGGTGAAAAATATTACCTTTTGTCTGTTTACCTGAAGCAATTAATTTTCCAGAACTTCCAAGTATCCTGCATCTTCCATCTTTGAACTGAAGATCATAACCCTTGTCCACCATCTATCCAACACTCAACAAGTTGTGTTTCAAGCCTTCAACATAAAGAACATCATCATTGTTATGCTTACCACCAAGACAAATAAATCCTCTGCCACGAATCACACAAGAATTGTTGTCTCTGAATCTTACAACCCCACCGTCATACTTCTCTCTAGACTTACAAATTTTCTTTTGTCACCAGTCATATGATGTGAGCATCCGCTGTCAATGACACACTCATCCTTTTCTTCAATTCGGGCTGCAAGAGCTTTCTCAACTTTAGTAGATTAAGTAGTCACTGGACTATTTTCCTTGATAGCAATGAAAATCCAACCATCTTCATTTCCATTTTCATTATTAGACTCATCATCAGTCACACCTTCTTCAGCAAAATAGCATTTATTTTGAAATCCAGGTTTGTAAGGCTTAGACCTAGGAACTCTTTCAGGACATCTTGATGCAAAAGGACCTATTTTACTACAGGAAAAACATTTAATAGGCAACTTCCCTTTATACTTACCTTTTCCTCTACCTTCTTTATTTACAATCAGTGCTTCCAACTCTTCTACCTCTCTTTCTTCATCTTCAAGTTGTTTCATTTCTTCCTCATACTTGAATGTCTTTCTAGAAATCTCTCCCAGATCATATCTTTGCTTGTTTCTTCCAGATATAGTAGCCTTAAATGCAGTTTCAGTCTTGGGAATAGATTCACCAAATTCGCTCAACTCAAAGGCAACAAGTTTACCAATTAGTGTATCCCTTGTCACATTTGTCAATGATATGGTTTCTTCAATAACATGAGCTTTTCTTTGTAGGAGGGAGGAAATGATCTGAGCACTTTAGCTACAATTTCTTCCTCATCCAAGGTACCACTAACACATCTAATACCCATCACTATTTCATTTACTCTTTGCATAAAAGAAGAAATATTTTCATCTTCACCCATCTTCAAATTTTCATACTTGCTTTTCAAAATCTATAGCATAGCCATCTTCACATGTACATCTCCTTCATACAAAGTTTCCAGCTTCATCCACATCTCATGAGTTGTCTTCAAACCTATCACATTTGTCATTTCTGAATCTGTTAGAGTACTCAACAAAGCTTCCATAGCCCTGACATTATTCTCAACTTCTTTAATCTCATCAGCAGTGGAAGAACGATTCTAAGGAATAACATATTTGTTCTTTGTAATCTTCTAGTAGGGTTCACCAATACACCTCAAATGACACTCCATCCTAGTTTTCCATAATGAGTAGTTTGTTCCATCAAATCTAGGACTATCCTTCTTGTATGATGCCATCTCAGATCACCTCAAACTTTTAAACTTCTTCAGAGGAACCTGATCTAATACTAATTGTTGGCGAAACAAGGACATACAACTGAAAGGGGGGGTGAATTAGTTGTCACAAAATATTTAAAATTTTCAAACTTAACTTAATCTCAGATCTGATGAATGAATAGTAAACCATGAACAATCAACACATCAGAAGCAAAAAGAACACCAAGATTTTTATGTGGAAACCTTGTTAGGGGAAAAACCACGGTGGATGTTAGTCCACAATATTATACATTGTTAAAAGTATAAGAAAAATAATGGGAATTCACATGCATTTAGGAACACTGCCTAGAGCTCACTGCTCAAATACAAGAGGGATCACTTCCCAAAAATACACAACAATACAGATTAGATCCACAGGGTATGAAATGAGAAAATAGCTTCTACACAAGCCTAATTACAGTTCTAGTTAAGCACATAAAACCTTCTTCACACTTTGTTCAAACTTCTCACTTTGCACTGCAATCGAATGAATAGATCAATATTCACACACTTTCTCTTCTATAGCTTTTCTTCACTTCATACACACTAAATTCACTCAAACAATCACATTCTTAAATATCCACAACATGAAATGACATCAACAACCTTGTCGACCAAAAATATAAAACATATTTTCAATGTCGACCCAATTTACAAATAATTTTTCAATGTGGATCAAACACCATAAAAAAAACCATGATGTGACCCAAAACGATATCCTTGAGCACGCCAAACATTCAAATTTAAATCTTCAAGGATCCACAACACGTTACAACCATCATGTCAGCCAAGAACATGAAAACCTGAACATACCAAGAAAAATCTTCGACCATCAGCACACCAATCAACGTAGATGTACAACAAGAATAGAGAATGATCTAGAAGCATCCACAAACAACAAGAACTAATAGAGAATCATCCACAACAACAAAAATTACCAGAAACACATAAACTTCAATTAGGAACACTGACAAAACCCACAAAAATACTATCAGAACACAATTGATCATGGCACGATCAAATCTTCACACAGACCTCTGAAACTTCCGCTAGATGAACTAGATACTCTCAACACTAAACCCTTTAGTCCACAACAACTGATCTTCAATGTACAGAGCAAGACACCTTCATGACCTTCACTTGTTCCACTGGCAACTTGCAACTCTTCCTTTAACAATTTTCTCAATATCCTCGACATATACAACCTTCAATACAATAATGCTAATAGTGTTGAAATCAATGACAACCACATATCAACAACACAACCACAACATCCAAAAAATATTTCCTAAGAGCATCTTCATTTATCTTATGCATTTCATTACTCCATTCAACAAGCTTGAAAACAAGACCCAATTCTTCTTTAGTGATCTTAACCATTTCTTTCCCATCATATGTTTTGATAGTCCTCGTGTTTGGGTCATAATTAGTAGATATTTCTGTAAGCAAGTCAAAATCCATAAAGACATTTGGCACAATTAACTTTCCTAGGTCATAGTTCCAAGGGTTTCCTATAGGGATACCCATATTTATGTTCTTGAACCAACTATAAAATAGTTCCCACCCAGTATAAGGAAATTTAGCATCCCTGATAGAACATCTTCTATCGAATAGACCCTCTACTATTTGAGGTCCTCTGGGAATCAATTGGCATTTAGGTTTGTCACTGGTTGAGGGTGGTAATTGATCCATAAGGTCTTTATTCAAAGGTCTTTTGGGAGTGGAAGCTTCCCTTTTAGATGAAGATACTTTTACTTTAGGAGCCATAATGCAGGTAGTATTACAAGGCAAGGTTTTTTGGTTTAACTAAACAAGGCCTACGACTTTTGTGAGGGTTTGGCATGAATTATGCAAATGCAAAATTAAAAAATTCTTTTTTATGAACATCAAACCTTAAAAATCCAAACCAAGAAAAATCCTAATAGACTTAAGTTTGAGAAATCACAACTTATCAATAATGCTAGAAGGAAAGCAACAATTGACTTACTAGTTTTCTCGCAAGTTGACAACCTTGGTTTCGATGTCAAAAATTGTTGACAAACCACAATGTGAGCTCCTTGAGTGTATTGAGTATACTTTTAATATTGAATTATGCCTTTGAGATAAACATTAATAGTTATGAAATTCCTTACTTCGATAGCTCAATGTCCTTTCAGTTGACAAGGCTCACTTGCGCGAACCAAAACGGCTTGATTTCCTTCAACTAAGTTTTGAATACTAGCCATTGATCTTTTTGGAGAGTTAATTGATTCACGATCGAAATTTGACCAGCTTATTACGAAAGATCTGACTATGCACAACCACAACACTTATCAAATGACCAGAGGCCACATGTAAACAATTTCTTGTAGTACATGGGCTCCACCATCTCTTTGTCTTCATAGCCATGATCCACGCGTCCTTTTCCCCTTGCCCCCGTGAGCCATAACTCATGTGCAACTTTCATCAATGGGGAGATAGGGAGAGGCTAAGATTAGATCTCTTGGCCTTGTCATACACACTCCTTAGCTAGCAACAATTTTATCCTTCATACAACATCTACAACTTAGACTAAAAAAATATTTTAAGCATGTGCAATATATGCATATTAGTAATGCACATTTTACTTCCTATGCCTCGTGTTGAAATTTGAATTAAAAATTTACCCACATATCTATGCTTCCATGTTCTTAGGATTACTCAATGCGGCAAATGTCTACTTCCCCGTTGGGAATCTAGAAAGTAGGATGGGGTCCACATGAGATGGCGAGGAGTGGTCAAGATTACTCCAAGTCACCTGTTATCAACCATTGATTTAGTTGAACCTTAGTAATACTAATCCTCAGACCCATCATCAACGAAGACAAGTGGCAATCACTTGCTAGCCCATGTGATTATTTTAATAATCAAGAAAAGAAAACACACACATGGGGAATGATCCAAATGTGGCCACCTCACTTATCTCCCATCGTTGATCTTCTTCAATGACCAACTGCACACTTTATCAACAATGGTTGGCCCACCAATCATCAAGGACACATGGCCTTGGCTCGTGAGCTAGATTGAATAAAAGAATGAGAGACAAAATGGAATGGGCATGTGGGCTATGGTTTATATTTTTTGCATTTGATCAAAAAAAATTTAGGGGTTCTTATATTTGCACATTTCAAAAAATGTTAATCCTAAAAGGGACATGACTAGGTCAATGAAGCCACAACCATGACATAAAAGACTTCATATTTTTCAATGGGAAATATTCAGCCCGACTTAGGAAAATTTCAAAAATAATGATCCAACAGGGTCAATCAGTAAAATGGGTTTCAATGTCAAGAGTCATGACTTAAAGGATTTATGACTAACACCAAGAGTCAACCAAAAATTAAAATCTAGGTGAGGATATGGAATCAAATGGTTTTTCAAATAATACTTAGGTAAACCTTAAAACCCTTATACAGTAGAAGGATACAAAACTCATAGTTCATTAAACTCATGAAGATTTTGGAAATGGAACACAAAAATCTTTAGGGGTTCCATCAACATGCATAGGAAAGCTTGAATATATGTATTCCCAAGGATGGCCAGAACTACAATCACTTAAAATTTACACACTAACAATTTTTTTATTCAATTTAATCTAGTCCATAGACAAATTCCAATAAATTTATTATCAAGTTAATATATGGACATAGAGAAATAATGTCATTTAAAAAAAAAATCAATGGCTAAAGAAAATGGGAAGTGGATAATTTAATCATCTATTTACCTATTTACACAAAAGGAAAATGGGTAGAGGCTAATTCCAAGATCTATGATCTTTTCATGAAAAAATACAAATGGGTAGATATTAATTCTATCATATATGTGCTTGTCTATGAAAATACAACTGGGCTTGTTATGATTGAAGATAAACTTTGCTATAGAATACAAAAATAAAATCAATGTTGTAGTAAAATAATTTGAACCAATATGGCTCATAGAAAATGAGATGGTTTCATAAATTAAGGATGAAAGGATGTTATTCACCAAGGAGACAATCTCACACAACTATGGGATTTTTTTTGAAATTAACAAACATTAAAATCTATGTAAAATATCATTGTTAGGAACATCACAACATCAACTTAGAAACCAATCAACTCTTTCACACAGTAACATCAAATGTGCTATAATAGATCAGACAAATTTAAATAACTTGAACATACCACTTTGGAGACAATAAAGTAATAAATGAGCATTAAAATCAACACAGTAATTGAACACTAAAAATCAATTACGATTTATGAATAGTTTGTTCCATTGTATGACTTCAAAATATAAGCATTAGAACAGAAGTCTTTGAAATATGGTATGGATGGGAAAATTATGCAATCTATTTTCTTACTAATGCCTACTCTAATGGAATGAAATGTGATGTTGATGATATGATATCTCAAATTAGGCCTTGGTTTCTCTATTTGTATGGGAAGAAACAAGCTTTAGGCTTGTTACAAAAAGTTAGATTGTTTCATAACTAAAACATAAATAGAATAAACATAAAAATATTAAGAGTTTGCTAGTGGATGCACTATAGTCCGTTAATATCCATCAAGTGCTTGTGGTCATCTATGACCTATTCAAGGCTTGTGCACCATGATTGTGTATCCAAAACTATCAAAATATAGCCCCTATCACTCCTCTTTTACTTGGCCCTGAAATGAACAAGTTCTCCCTTGAAAAACGCTCCACATACCCACTTTTAGCATGAGTTTTTTGTATTATGTATGATGTCTTTCATAGCATACTCTAATTCAAAGAATCTCCCAAGTTGCTAGTGCATCCTCTTAAGCACTTCCTCTTCATCATTAATCACATTAAGAACATGTGGTAGATAGTTGGAAATTTCGTTCTTCCATGTATCCTGATCTTTCAATTCTGTTTCTTCAAAGAAATTAGGTAAGGCCATACTCAGTGGTTGATTGAAATCACTCAACCCCTATGTCAGGATATTGTGGAAGTCCTTATGAGCTTTCATGAGTTCCTAGTATTCTTGTAGCATAGCAGAGTTATCTTATTTCTTTGCAATGATCTAAGACTACCTCCTTCATCCTATCACTCAATTTGGTGTTTTCTAGTAATGCTGCAAATGTTTTGTCATGAATTTTCCAAACTTGCTCAACATGTTTGTACATGTCCTTGAATCTCACACAGACTATTTTTGATTCCATCTCAAAGGTAGTGGTTTTTAGTTTTCCCTTTAACTCTTCTTGTTCCTTCTGCACTTTCTCATGCATTATTTTCCAATATGTTATTTCTGACATTTCCTCAAGCACTTTCCTTTCATGTTAAACCAATAGAGAATAGAGCCCTAAAGAAGAAGAAGGTAGTCTATCCCTGTAGCTGATCAACTCTTGTTTCAACCTTTCATTTTCTTCTATCAACCCCTGGTTATTCCTTATTAGTTTCTTAATCTGAGCCTTTTTGAATTTGGCTACATTCACATTCAAATTGGTAGTTTCAATGGGATATGTTTCTCCTACTCTTTGCACCAAAAGATGTCTAAAAATCTGATCATGATCAATTGGGGAAGGATTTTTCCCTGGTGGATAGAGTGCCCATATCTGCAAGGTAGTATTGTTGGGATTAAATCCCGATCCAATGTAGATCTTGTCACCAACTTTGTTTGTTAAGTGCAAGGTTTTATTTTTTCTTTTCAGAAAACTATCAAATACAATGGCCAAGTTGATATCCCATCCTGGAAGGAGCATAACCCCAACCTCTTTCAACAATGCCCTTCCTCTCTTAGCATTCATATGTTTCATTTCTCTATCAATTTCATGTTGAAGTTATTTTAAAGCATATGCTTCCTTCTTAAGGTCAATGTGCTTCAAGCTTTCCCTTACCACCTTTCCTTTATATTCATATATGAAAGCTTTAAATTTAGGAGTCTAGACAAAGGCATCATTTGCAATGAACTCTTGACTGGCTCGATGCATCACATCATCAGATAGCTCATCAAAAGCTTCAAATTTTACTACACTCCTTTCCAGTGGCATTTCATATGGAGGAATGACATAAGTATTGATTTGTGTGACTTCATCCTCTTCAACATCATCTTCTACCATGATTGGTGTAGTAACTGAAAAGCTTACCTCTGGAGTAGGATAAGGTGAAAAATTGTCTAATGGTGCTACATTTTCTACTTTCCTCGAAGAGCCAACATTTCTTCTTCTCTCAAATTCCACTAGAGGTACATCCTTTATTATCCCTTCCTCATGCAGAAGAAATTGTTCAACTCTCTCCATGGGGTCTTGAATTTCGGAAAAAGCTTCTACATAAGATGGGTTAGTATTCAATCTGCAAGCCTCAACCATAACAATCCTATTGTATGTATTTCCTCTCATGATCTCCTGACTATCCTCACAATTCTTGACAACATCAACATCAAACTTATGTTCATATCCTTTCAGTTTCTGAGAAATTTTGGCATCACTTATAAGGTGCTCATGGTCAAAATTCTTCCTCTTATTTCCAATCGGAAAGCCATATTAATTTAACTTGCTTCCAACCAAGTCATACCCTAATTCAACAATAATGGTGAAGTAACCAAAGCACAAAGTAGAAGGGATGAATGTCTGCCTTCCAAAGATTTTCAAATGCATAAAGGCTAAATAAGACAATTGTCTTATAATCTCAAGATAAGCAACTCTATCCGACACAGTCTTAAGCAAAAAATATGGGTTTGCTTCAAATCCATACACCCTAATGACAGTACAATCTAAAAAAGTGTACCAATCTCCCCAATTGTGGTTTATCTTTCCATCATGGCCTTTCTCCTTTGGTCAGAGAAACCTCTGTACTTCAGGGGATAAATTACAATCACATTTACGACCAAGCAATTTATACAAGGGTTTGACAAAATGCTCCTCAAAGTACAAGTAGTGGGATCTCCCAAATCTACTATCCTATACTAATGTCCACATTTGCACTAGTCTTGAAATTGATAGCTTCATTGTTATTCTTAATAGAATTAAGAGCACTATTAATGGCCTCTAATAGATACTCGACATAATCATAGGGCCTAACATCTTGAATCTGAATGTCTATGGCCAGAACCATGTGAGCTATACTCATGTTGGTAGGGGCCTCAATTCCCAACACTTGGCCAGCTAAATAGTATGTGTACTGATAATATTTTTTCAAACAATTCTATAGAAAATTGGGGATTTTCATTGCTAGAAAACCTCATAGGTTGATTTCCTGGACCCTTGGGTCTATGCGGAGGCAACTTCCACCTCTTGTAACTCGTATCCATAGAGTGGTACTCCTCCAACAAGTCTCTCAGCCACAATTTATTTTCCAAAGAAGTGTCCAATTGGAAAACCATGCAAATATAATCCCTTGTTATGACCATAAACTGTGACCCATCAAGCAAATGAATTTCCCTTGTTTTGGGATTATAATTCTTTGTTAGTGCTCTAATTAACTCTACGTTCACAAAAACATTTGGCATTACTAGCTTCCCTAAATTCAAATTCCATGGGTTCGAGACTGGGCTATATCTGTATTTCTTCCTATAATGATATATGAACAAATCGTAGCCTCTATGCAGAGTCCATACATCTCCCAAATTCTTATGCTTGTCTACTAGGGTCTCACATGATGAGTTTAATTGAGCAATTCTTCATGCTTTAGGCCCAGACCTGGGACACTGATCTATTAAGTCTTGACTGAGAGGTCTAGTTTCAGTTTTTTTCCCTTTTTCTCTTGTCTTTTTTGGGGTTTTATCCATTCTAACCCTAACAATGTTGTTCTTGAAGCTATATTCAAAATTTACTTTCAGCTAAGCCAAGGTGTACTTACTTGAGTGAATGCCAAAATTTTTGAGCTGCTTGCTTTCATCCAACTCTGTCCTTTGGATGCTTAGCCACAACGTGTAGTGAATTTTTGTTTCTCAAAGTATGCTTTTATCAAATTTTAGCACACTTAAACAAGCTCTGGTTCATAAATGGCGCTCGTGCCACCTTCCTATAAAACTTGCATATTAATGGTAGTTGTCTCTTTGACGACTTAATCTGTCAAATCAATCCAGTGACAATTATTTCATATTTTGTCGATGAGACTTTGATCACAACATCTGTATCTCTCTTCGATATCCTTGGCCATCTTTTGACAAATGTCTAAGAGACATTCATACTTCTCTCATTGATATCACAATGTCTCTTCGATATTTACTTCTTATTTTGCTCCCTGATGATTTTCTTTTTTGTCGATGAGAGTGGTGGATTTCTCTTACTAACAAGCTTATTTCTCCTCAACATGCCTATATTTTTTTCCTCGGCGGTAATAGTTGTTGATGATGTCTATGTGACTTTGTTATGTTGGGGAGACCTGAGGTCACCTCTTTTTGATGTCCCTTAGTATCATCGATATTTTGTGCCAGAATGTCGAGGAGACTTTTGATAATGTCTTCTCGATATCTTTGTGTCTCCTCGACACATCATTTTTAGGATGTTGATGAGACCTCATCCAATGTCTGTTCGATATTTCTGTGTCTTGCCAATACTTTTCTCCTTGAGTGTCGAAGAGACTTCTTTGCTTCTCTCCTCGACATGCCGATGTCTCTTTGACATTGTTGTTTCATCAGTGCTTGTTCAACTAGTGATTTATTGTTTATTTTATGATAACCTCTCAGTGTCTGAGAGATGTTTTTCTATTTCTTGAATGTTGACACTTGTATGATTTGTCGGTGAGACATGTTAGATTCTCTCCTTGACATGCCCAAGTCTCTTAGACATGTCGCTCTTTAGGATGGTGGGAAGAAATTTTAATATGTCTCTTAGACATTCCTGAGTCTCATATACATTTCTTATCAACCCTTTCTTCTTGTGTCAAAGAGACTATGGTGAGACTCTCTCAAATAAGGCATTGTCTTGGCGACATGCCATGAGCTGCTAGGAGAACATTTCAGGCAGGGACTTCACTTTATTGTAATGATCAAGGGCCTTATTTTGGTACTTTATACTAATGTCAATTATTATGAAATGGAAATGGAGCATATGGTGGATATGGGAGGATAAGTGAAAATGGAGGTGTGCGAGACAACCAATGTGGATTTTTTAGCTCCAACAACATCAACACATGCTCTTCTATGATATGGGAATTGCTATGGAAATTTTATCTCCTAAGGCTCCAGCGATGCTGTCCTACATACCCAGCTTCGTATGCTAGGCCATCATTAAAATTTGAGCTCAAACTGCCCTTCATTAATGCTCGTACTTATAAAAAATCACTTATTTTATTTTATTTAATTCATTTGTAATTTGTAAAAGATAATTTCAAATAATCTCATTTATATTATTTTCAAATAAAATTATAATGTAAAATAAATAATGTACATTATAATTCCCAATTACGAGAAAAACAATTCTCATAATTAAACAATTTAAAAATAAAATTAAAAACTCAACTAATATAATATAAATTAAAATTATACTTACTAATTCTAAAGTTTAAAATGGAAAAGAAAATAAAAATAATACAAATCATTATAATTAATTAAATACTAAACAAAAGCATGATCGAACGTCACCCTCATTTATACCAGGGGTTAGGACATTCTTGGCTGGTGGTCTCGACATGACTTTTCGGCAGCTGAAAGGGTGGTACGTACACATTAAAATGAATTCCATGAAAGGGTGGCATTCATTTGAATCTAATGAAGGTGGTGATCTCCGCATTCTACATTTGCTAGAGTTTTCATTCCAGAGGCTTCACTTGGGAGAGAAAGAATAATGGAGGAGGATGTGAAGTATGCAGTGTTTAAATCAGCCAAGGCGCTATCCGCCTTTAGGCATGATACTCTAATTTTCCTGGATTGCAGTGTGAGTTAGGTAGGTTTCAAAAAACTCATGAACCAAAGGCTCAAATGGATTCTTTTGGAGTTTGATCCATTGACGGTGGCCATGAAGAAAATGGTTTTGGGCTGAGAGCATGTGGCCTACAATGAAATGATCCGAGTTAATTCCCACATAGTCTCTCATTTTTTAGCATTTTTGCTTGATCAAAGCACCCCCAAAAACCTGGATCGGGCAATGATGAGCAAGCTTTTCAAGCCTAATCTCTTGGGTGGAATGGATGAGGTTATTTTGGCCTCTATTCTCAACCCTCAGGTGTCTTGTTTGAAAGACTTGGAAATGCTCAAAACTCCTAGTGCGGTGGTCCAATTGTTTGCAATTCTATTGGAGTTGAAAGGATTGGCGCTGGTCAGATATTGAATGGTGGCTGTGGTTGGGGTGGATTATCTAAAAAAATCTCTTGAGTTGGTGGATACTGAGGATTTGGAGTGGGTGGGGGAATTCAATGACTTCACCCATCTCAATGGCTTCCTGTGACCTCAGGCTCATGGTGGGATGGTGTTAGTTTTTTGGCCTCTATGATCATTGGTGGCTCCTAGTGGTGGTTCAGTTAGTTTTTTGGTGATGTTTTGGTGGTTGTATTGGCCTCTGGTGAGGCTCAAAATGGGTGGTTTGGGTAGCCTAAAAATTATGAAGCATAGTTCTAGCTTATCCACTTGGGTTTTTGGCTAGTTAGGAAATCTATTGCTAGGGTTTCATGAATATTCCTGCAATGGCAAACAATCTGTAATTTTTTGAATTTTGATTAATACAATCTCCTACTTACGTACCAAAAAAACAAATTTAAATAGTAATCTGGTTGTTTGCTATGTAATTCATCTTTTGGCAACCTTCGTGTTGTCTTATTGTTATTGTACTCTTTTTGCATTGTTTGAGGTGTATCTAGCTATTTGCTATGTAATTCTTCTTTTGGAAACCTTTGTGTTGCCTTATTCTTATTATACTCTTTTTGAATTGTTTCAATACAAAAAAAAACAAAAACAATATGTATATGCAAAATAATATACATTATAATTCCCATTCTCATTATTTAAACATTTTTAAAATTTGAAAAAAACTCAACTAATATTATCTAAAAAAAATTATAATTACTAAATGTTCAGTTTACCTGTTCAAAATTTTAAAATTGAAAAGAAAATAAAAAGAAGACAAATCCTTATAATTAAATACTTAAAAAAAGAAATATGTATATGCATAGAGTATTTTGTTAACCAAGTGGTTTGTAAATTTATACCAAGCAAGGAGTAAAATGATAGAATAGTCAATTTAGTAAAATAAAAAAGTAATTTTGTCTAGCGCTTGGTAATTTAGGGCTCGCAAAACAAATAATATTTACATGCCTATGAAAAAGTAGAATTAAAAATACTTTAACCACATGCGGTAGCAGATATTATGCAACACACACAAAAATAAATTATATGTAATCCATATAAGATATTATTTAGCGCAGGGTAGACTTTTGCAGGTAAAGTGATAAAATCAAGAAAAGGGTATCAATGGACCAAACATTTTCAAGGGTCAGTAGTCTAATATCAACCATCGATTGGAAGTTTCATGTTTGTCTGCTTCAAGTAGGATATTCCTTCAACATAAAATATATAGTGCCAACTTTTAAAAAAAAATGGAGAAAAATAAATTAAACCCTTAATTAACCCTCTACCCTCTACCCTCTACCCTCAACCCTCAACCCTAGTTAAACCCTAATCCCTTAGAACCCCTATAACCTCTACCCTATACATTGTACCCTCAACCCTAATCCCTTAACCATATATGTACCCTTAACCCCTATACCCTCTACCGACCTATACAATATTGGACCCTCAACCCTAATCCATCAACCATATATCCTCAACCATCTACCCTCAACCTTAGTAAACCCTCAAGCCTCAACCCTTAAACCATATACCCTCTACCCTCTGATCTACCATATACATTAAATCCTCAACCCTCAATTCTCAACCCTCAACCCTTAATCCCTCAACCCTCAACCCTTAAACCCTAAACCCTCAACCCCTATACCCTCTACCCTCTACATTGGAACCTCAACCCTAATCGACCTTCAACCATATTATACCCTCAAATTTCCTAAACCCTCTACCCTCAACCCTTAATAACGTCCGTCAACCCTAAACCCTTAACCCTAAACCAGCCTTAAACCTTCTACCCTCTTATACCCTAAACCCTAAATTGACATTAAACCATCTACACCCCTCTACCCTCTACCCAATACCATCTTATACCCTCAACCCTAATCCCTCAACCCTAGTAATCCCTCAACCCTTAAACCCAAATAAATTACTCTCTACCCTAATCCCTCAACCCTTAATCCTTAATCCCTCAACCCTTAAACCCTCAACCCTTATACCCTCTACCCTATACATTAATGGACCTTCAACCCTAATCCTTGAACCATATAACCTCAACACTCTACTCTCAACCTTAAACCCTCAACCCTCAACCCTCAAACCCTAAAGTACCCTTACAGCCTCTACCCTCTACCCTATATATATTGGACCCTAATATAATTAACCCTAATCCTTGAACCATATTATACCCTCTACCCTCAACCCTAATCCCTCAACCCTAGTTAAACCCTTAAACCCAATTACTAAACTTCTACCCTAATCCCTCAACCTAATCCCTCAACCCTACTAACCTCAACCTCAACCCTCAACATCAACCTCAACCCTAGTTAAACCCTAATCTGACTCAACCCCTATACCCTCTACCCTATACATTGGACCCTCAACACATAACCCTCAACCTCTACCTCAACCTTAAACCCAAGCCTCAACCCCTAAACCCTCTTATACCCCACGTCCCTCTGATCTACCCTATACATTAAACCCTCAACCCTCAATTCTCAACCTCAACCCTAGTTAATCCCTCAACCCTCAACCCTTAAACCCTCACCCTCAACCCCTATCCCTCTACCCTCCACATTGTAACCTCAACCCTAATCGACCTTCAACCATATTATACCCTCAAACATCCTAGCTATACCATAAACCCTCTACCCTCAACCCTTAACCCTTAAAACCCTATATATACTTTGGACCCTAAACCCTATCCTTGAACCATATACCCTCTAGTACCCTCAACCCTAATCCCTAGTCAACCCTAGTTAAACCCTTAAACCCAATTACTAAACTCTCTACCCTAATCCCTCAACCCTCAACCCTTAATTAACCCTCAACCTCTACCCTCTACCCTCAACCCTAGTCAAACCCTAATCCCTCTACCTCTATACCCTCTATCCTATACAATGTTGGACCCTCAACCCTAATCCCTCAACGTACGTAGCATATACATATCTTCAACCCCTATAGTTGTACCCTCTACCCTATACATGAATATTGGACCCTTAACCCTAATCCCTCAACCATATACCCTCAACCCTCTACCCTCAACCTTAAACCCTCAAGCCTCAACCCTTAAACCCTCTACATTCTACCCTCTGATCTACCCTATACATTAAACACTCAACCCTCAATTCTCAACCCTCAACTCTTAATCCCTAAACCCTCAACCCTTAAACCCTAAACCCTAAACCCCTATACCCTCTACCCTTTACATTGGAACCTCAGTCCTAATTGACCTTCAACCATATACCCTCAAATGTCCTAGCTATACCCTAAACCCTCTATCGGCCTCAACCCTTAATGTACCTCAACCCTAAACTATTAAACCCTAAACCAACCTTAAACCTTCCACCCTAATCCCTCAACAGGCCTATACCCTCAACCCAATACCCTAAACCCTAAACCATCAAACCCTCTATGTCACTCTACCCTCAACCGGCCAATACCCTCTTATACCCTTGACCCTAATCCATTAACCCTTAAACCATTAAAGCTGAGTAAATTACTCTCTATCCTAATACCTCAACCCTCAACCCTTAATCCCTCAACCCTTAAACCCTCGACCCTCTACCCTCTACCCTCAACCCTCAACCCTCAACCATCAACCCTCAACCCTAGTTAAACCCTAAACCCTTACACCCTCTACCAACTCTACCCTCTACCCTAGTATACATTAAACTGCCCTCAACCCTCAATTATCAACCTTCAACCCTTAATACCTCAACCCTTAATCCATCCCTCACTCTCTACCCTAATCCCTCAACCCAATACCCTAAACCCTAAACCGTTAAACCCTCTGCGTCCCTCTACCCTCAACGTCCTAATACCCTCTACCCTAGTCGGCCCTAGTAATCCCTTAACCCTTAAACCCTTAAACCAAAGTAAACTCTCTACCCTAGTAATCCCTCAACCCTCAACCCTTAAACCCTCAAGTACCCTCTACCCTCTACCCTCTACCCTCTACCCTCAAGTACCCTTAAATCCTAATCCCTCAACCCTATACATTGGACCGTAAACCCTCTACCCTCAACCTTAATTAACCCTCAACCCTCTACCCTATACATTAAACCTCCCTTAACCATCAATTCTCAACCCTCAACTCTTAATCCCTCAACCCTCAACCCTTAATTTGTACAAAGTACTGTGATAAAGGTGAAATTTGCTTTATTTATGATTATCTAGAGGAATAAATGGGTATATACAAAGGAAATGTTGGTGACAATATGGATCTTGTCATACAAATTGTTGCATTTCATGTTAAATGCAATGAAAAATCAAAGGTAGTAGATCTTTTCATGCAAGTGAAATGTAGGCAAGCAATTGAAGGCTAGTGAATATCGGGGAAGTATTTTTTGTTCTAACACCCTTAATCGCTGCTAGATTAGAACAATTAGGCACTAAATTAGAAACCAAAAAAGGCTCTAAACCAAGTGCTAAAATAGGCATTACTTCAGGCACTAATATGGGCACTAATGTAGATGCTAATCTAGTTGCTAATTTAGGCACTAATTTGGGTGTTACCGTAGGTGTAGTTTTTGATGCTAATCTTGGCATGAATCTAGGTGTTAATAAGGGCGCTACACTATGCATTAATATTGGTGCAAATATTGGCACTAATTGTGGTGCTAATTTTGGCACCAATTTGCACTGGCTTGTTTTGGTTGGCACAAAAAATGCCAAAAATAGTGCTAACTTTTCCCAAAAAAATGGATAAAAATACATTAAAACAGTGGGTGGAAGTAGAAAATAGAGAAAAAAAGGGAGCTAATCACAGGGATATGTTGTAGTGATTGTTGCACCTCTACCATTATAGATGGCCTTTTTCATGATAAACGAACGTTCCCCATTGGACATACAAGGATCTTTACATGACTTTCCTAAGACCCTAGAAAAGTTCTATCCTAAATTTGTGTATGGTGAAGGCAAGACAACAAAAGATCATGTCAAAATTTTTAAAGAAATAAGCAACAAAGCACAAAATTCTCACCAAGACATGGTTTGCAAACTATTCCCATATTCCTTGGGAGAGTTTGTATACAATTGGTATCTACACCTTCCTAGAGGAATGATCCACATTGTCAAGAATTGAATAGAAAGGAGCCTTGGAGTAGTTTATACTTCTTTTCAAGAGGGGCAATAATCTTATTTCCTTGTATGTTGTGAGTGACTAACATCCCCATCAACAGGTCCCTTGTAATTAGAAGACCCTAACTATAGTCTTGAGAGGTAGTTGAGAATGAGTTGTGTATGATGTCTAAAACACAATGGATGTAGCAAATAGTGTTGTAATTTTAGGAATGTTAGATCCAATCCTTATCTATGGAGATTTAGTACATTTTTTTTGATAAGAAACATTTACAGGGTGTAATAGGTACAACACCCTGTAAACTAAACTAAAAGACATAGAAACTAAACATCATAGAAACTAAACTAAAAACAATAAAAAAAAGACAAAAAATTCACACTGTTTGTAGAGACCCAATACAAGAGACCAGACCAGACCACTAATTGTCCACACTTTCCCATTTCTGGATGAGGAGGTTAATAACATCATCCCCAATTTAGTTGGGACCTTCACCCATGGTATTCCTGCCTGCCTCCTCCTTGATGACATCAAAAAGAGTGACGATTGATCTGTTAATGATTTTTGTTGAATTTTCGTTCGAGTTTCACAATCCACTCATGCAGCTTGTTGAAATCCTCATCCTTGACATTCTTCCATTGGGTTGTATCATCCTCAATAGCCCTGGGATCTAAGGATTGGGGGGAATCCTCCTTAAGCATTCTGTTAATAAATGAGAAATGACTAGGTCCCTCCACAAAATCTTCCTCCACGTCCTCACCAATTTCTTTCTTGCATTCAACTCTGGCACTAGTCCTCTCTGAATCACTTGAAATATCCACCAGAATCCCTTTTTTTTCTTCGCCAGTCTATGGGACCTCCTCACACTAGTTTGTTTTGTCCCCACATCCATGCTCGTGGCCACCATGGTGTCACCCTTGGATTATTTCTCCTCCACACTTTTTTCTTTGCTGTTAGTGGCTGGTAACTCAACCTGGAAAGGAGTAACCTTTTTCCCCTTCTTCTTAGCAGTGGGTTTGTTGTCCAACTTAGTGGGTTTTTTTTTTAGCTCGTATAAACCAACAGCCTTGGATTGGGACAAACCTATCTCCCCCTTCTTTTTTGATGGAGGTTTAGACTTAGACTCAACACGAGGTTCATTTTCAAGTCGGGGGTTTTCCTCTTAGGACCCACTGAGGTAGCAGGGGATGGTTTATTAGAGGAAGGGTTAGGTGTTTCCAGTTCCTCCACACAGATAACCGAAATAGGTTTAGGAGGGCATAGGGATAAATGGAAGTGATAGAGCCTAAGGATGAGGCCCTAGTGTAGCAGAAAGGGAGGTGACAGGTCTAGGTTAAGAGCAACACCATCATGGGAGGGTAAGTGCAAAAATATGGGGGGCCAAAAAGGGGGCTTAAGTGGCCACTTTTTTCTAAAATAAGGAAATACGAACCTTGGACATGAAATTGAGGATAGTCACACTCAAAATTTTGAGATGCAACAAAAACAAGGATCATAGTGCTCTGAGTCTAATTTCTAAACTACTAATTTATTTTGAAAATGGTTGAGATTAAGGGGTTCAAAAGAGGGACATACAAAAATTGTGTTGTTTTTGTTAGAAAAATATAACATAGCAACTTTTGTATGTCCCTAGCACGGTGAAATTTTTTTAGTATTTTTAAAATCGCTTTGGTGAGAAATTAGCTAACAGTATGTAGTTGATGCACAATTTTTCTGATAATTTTTTAATGAATATTTTATTTTTTACTAATTTTCTAAGTGGACACTTCCTAAAAAATAGAATTTTGGCCGTGCTACCCCTACAAATTTTGGAAACTAATTGAATTTTTTTTTAATTTTTAGAATGGAGTCTAGTTTCTAAAAATGTAATTTATTTGAAATTTTGATGAACGGTTAATTTATAACGAAAAAAACACCAAACACTACTTTTTTCCAAAAAAGAGACATACAAACAAAAGAAATTATGATGAAAGGCTTAACATTGTCAAAATGTGAAAAAAATTACATTTTTGGATAGCTAAGAGAGAACCTAACATTACCTAGGTGTTCGATTTGTTCAACATTGAAACATGTGCAATCCTGACGGTGAGGATGAACTCGATTATGTGAAATATTGTAGAATTTGCAAAATCACATCTCTGGTCATTGGGAAGGCCATCCAAGCCTTTGGGTTGGTATTCCAAGGAAAATACCAAGCCTAAGGCTTGGGGATTCCCAAAGAAAGATATAAAGCATGCGCATTATAATGCACTTGCATTATATCTTAGTTTTGAATGTTTTTTGCATTTGTGCGGGACATGTCTAGCAAGACATAACACAAGCACCGTATAGTGTGCTCACATTATGTCTTGCTTTATGTTAAATTCTACTCTATTGAATGTATATTTATATATTTGTATTTTTGTATGTACATGTATGTATGTATGTATGCATACTT
>VDFB02353493.1:333313045-333358591 GCA_007258455.2 Sequoia sempervirens
GTTAAGGGTAGAGGGTAGAGGGTTAAGGGTAGAGGGGAGAGAGATAGGAGTGAGTGAGTGAGAGAGAGAGACATGAGAGAGGGAGATGGGGTAGGAGGGAGAGAATTGAGAGAGAGGGAGGGAGTGGGAGAGATATAAAGGGTAGAGGGTGTTGGTAAGAGACACTGCACAAGTCATCTAGTGTTGTCATTGATGGCAACCCTAGTTAGTAATCCCATCCGCACCTTAGTATTTTCTTATACCAAAAGTTAGATTGAAGATATGTGCTAACTATCAAAGCTAAAATAGGGCATCCAACATAGTTGTGTACATTGACTCATATGTAATTTCTTGTTATCATTTTGTGTTGTGGATCTTAGGGAAGGTCTTTTGATATATGAACTATCTTATCTTTGAATCATAGGGCCTTGCATTGATTGGGGAGCAAGTTAGAAGATTCGGTTTATTGATTTTTAGTCTAACAATGCAAAAAGGCCGACTAGATGAGTGTAGCATGTTACAAATATTTGAGGCATAATTGTTTAAGGTGTTTCATGTTCAAGATCCTTACTGTGTTTTGGTAAACATTGTTTGATTCACATTGATAATTATTATGGATTGGGCCGACAGTTTGTACATGTTTCATATTTTGTTAAAGTCGACATACAATTGATGTAATCTCTAGTCATGGATATATATAATCAATTATTCATATCATTTTGATATATGATGCATATGATGCGAGAGTCAAAAGGAATATAGATTGATTATACAATTTCATCTGAGTAGAAAAAATATTGGTGATTTGAATTAAAGCAAACAGAGCTTCAAGAGTAGAATCAGTCAGAATGTGAAGAATGCGATCAATGTGCTTAATCGGAACTATAATCAGGCATTAGCAGGTGCTATCTCATAGTTCATCCACTCTAGTTGTTTATGTAAATGCGTCTATATGACAGTGAGTCTTCTTTTGGGTAGTAAGCCTTTTGTATTTGAGTAGTGAACTCTAGGTAGTGTGCCTAAATGCATATGCATTCCCCATTTGTAAACACTTATTTTGAGTATACTCATATTGTGGATTAACCTCCACTGTGGTTTTTCCCCTAACAAGGTTTCCACGTAAAAATACTTGTGTTATGGTGTTGTGGTTGATTGCCTTGTGTTCTTGCATCTTTCTTTTGATTCAATGCTATAAGTGGTTTAAAAATCAAGTTAATAAAGTTAAATTCTCTAGAACACTGATTCACCCCCCTCTCAGTGTTCCTTGATTCCAACAATTGGTATTAGAGCCTAGTTCCTCAGAAGAATTTTAATAGCTTGGAGAAGATCTAGGAAGGTGATTCAATGGATTATGACAGTCTTCATCAACAACTTTTGGTGGCACTAGACGATCTTAGTCAGTCCAAATCTGAAGTCCAGGAATTGCAAGCAAGCCTCATGAATGCTGCAAAATTCATTTAATCATTGAAAGATAAAATGAATAAGTCCAGGGAAAAGAGAAAGGATCTCTATGATTAGCTCAAGCAGAAAGAGAGCAAACACATGGAAGATGAACACCTAAGTCAAGCCTTGAAGGAAAATACAAAAGAATGTGAAAAGCTCACTAGAGATAATGCTGTCCTAAAGCATGAGATGGAATCTATTGTGATGAGGATGACCAAGGAGATTGAAGAGAAAAGGAATAATGAAGAGAATATTAACCAGTCCTTGAAAGAAAAATCTGAAGAATGCAGTAGAATTAATGATGGACTCAATTAGTTGGAGCTTAAATTGCAACAATCTAGAAACAATGAAGAAGAGCTTGAAAGAAAGATTGTTATTCTCAGGGATGAACTTACTACTACAAATGGATACAAGGAGAAGTTCAAGATTAGCTTAGCTAAGCTTGATGAACTAATTCAAAGTCAGAAGATTGGAAGTGACAAGCAAGGTCTTGGATATGAGAAAGGAGAAAGCTCCAGATCTGGTCAAAGGAAATTTAGGCCAGGAAATTAGATGCACAAAGCTAAAAGGTATTTGATAAGACAACCCAATGCTTAAAAGTTCAATGGATATTGTTTTGTTTGCAATAAATTTGGTCATATGGCTGCTCAATGTAGAAGTAGAATGAATCCAAGTGGTGCATCATTCTCCGGTCAGTGTTTCAATTGCAATAAGTATGGTCATAAGTTAATTGAATGTAGAAATAGGACAATTTTTTTTTTTAATAAAAATGTCACATATTATGCTTGCAATAAATTTGGCCATATTGCTAACCAGTGCAGATCAAGAGAAAATCAATGGAATAACTGGTTTGGAAAAAGAAATGTTGTGTGCTATAATTGTAACAAATTCGGTCACATTACAAGATTTTGTAAAAGCAGGAAGGGTCTGGTAAACAAATGGAAAAATATGCAAAAGGATGATAAGGGAAAAGGAAAATACTATGGATGAGATCAGGAATCAAATGAAGAAGACATGGGTGAAGAAGAGTGCTTTTGATGTAGGAAATGAATCCACACTAGAATCTGGTGCTGGAAATTCCTCTGGGAATTAGTTTAAGGCCTCTGGCCTAGGGGGAGCTCTCAAGAAAATCTTTTACCCCTTGCTGGTAGTTGGTACCAGAATGTGGCAAATTGCAACGATTCCATGAGTGATATACAAATGTTTTGGGAACACTTGTGGAGGAAATTTATGCAAAATTGAAGGTCTGGAGAAAATTTTTCTTTCACAAACTATGAAAATAGGGTATTCGGAAGACCTAGGGAAAAAACATTTATTGCGATAAAAATTTAGGTGTGCGAATGATAAAAGGTTACTTCTATTCCTCATTCGTCACATTGCATTTCAAGAAGAAGAAGTTTGGAGATCTCTGCAAGTGAATTTTGGTGAGATACAAATCTAAAGGCGATTCGGCGAACAAACCCTAATTTAGCGAAAGGTATTTATCTGCAAAACTTGTGAACTTGAAATTTCTGGAAATGGCTCCTCCATTAGTAGTTGATATTAAGGATATACCACGCCCAAAATTCAAATGGCACCCGTTCAAATCCATTGAGACAGAACCATTAGGTGTATTTTCTTCCGTTCTGTATGGTGTTTTGCACATTGAAGATATTATGGAATATATTCATATGAATGTTGAGGAATTAGGAAGCTCCTAGTTGCTAAATTTGTACACAAATCACATTGTGGGAGAAGATCTCTGTGTAAGGCCTGAATTTAAGACTTTGGAGGAGAAGAAGTTCACACAAATTATGAAGTTTCCTGTGTTCGACAAAAATGAATGGGTTTGGTACATATTAAGTCGAGTGCATGTCGAGTTCATATGGTTAAATCAACCCTTCAAGATCATAAGAGAAGCTATAAGCATTGTTACTCGTCTAAATTCATTTGGTGGGTTTCCCACATTGAACGCTGTGAAGAACTAAACAGTCACTGAGGCAACCTATTCCACTTTCGACAGAAGAGCCATGAAAATTAATGAAATAATTGAATTGGATGTAATATTTTCTTCTATGGTTATCGGATATAAAATCTATCACTCTAGTCAGGATAACTCTATGTCTAGTACTACAATCTATGTAGCTTATCAAATGATCAAGGAAAATGCAGAATATGACTTATGTGAGTTACTCCAGAGCTAGTTAATTGAAAATCTTGGTAAAATCAAGAAGGACAAGAAGAACTCTTTCAAGTATGGAAATATGTTGTTATGTCTATTCTTCTACTTCATGACTGAAGTTCCAAGAGTTGGTAAAGTGCAATGGGAAGGTGACAGACTGGTAGCTGTTAAAATCAGAGACATCTTATATGGAATTGGTGATAGCAAAGCGAGGAAAATTGCTATCTGGGGTTACTTCAAAAGCTTTCAGAGTGAAATGCAAGCTAGGGAAATAATTCCTAAATCTATTGTGGAAAAATATAAGGACACTATTTGCTTCATGGTTGACATTGATCAGTGTTTTTTGGAAGCAGTAGAACCTAGAATAGTTTGGATAATTCCTATGGGATATGAGGTTGAAGAACACATTTTGGAGTTGTATGCCCAACAGTTGTTGAGTAAACCTTAGGATTTGGCAGAAGAATGGTTTGGTACCTTTGAAGAGAATAATATGCAACTACATGCACAACTAAAGAAGCCTATGATAGTATGGAAGCTGAGAAAGGAAGTTGAAGCTTTTTCAGAAAGCATCGGTATATCAGTTGAAGCAATGAGGGAAGCTAGGAAGAAAAGAGAACAAGCTGAAGAAAGGGAGCCTGCGAGCATTGAGTCAACTAGGACGACAACATCCTCTACCAGATATAGATCTACAAGGAGCTATTCACCCTCATCCGATCCTACAAAGAAATCAAGCCCAGTAAAAGCTAAGTCAAGACATCGGGAAGAGAAGGAAAGAGGAAGAAGGATAAAAGCACAAGATTCTATGTTGCTATTGAAGATGATGAAGGAATTGAATTAGATGAAGAAGTAAGAGAAATGAAGCATAAGGGAACAAATGCATCAAAAGTCTCTAAGGACAAGCCCTTCGGTGAAGAGAAAGAAAAGAAAAAGGTGAAAACTGATAGATCAAGTATGACTATAAAGGAAGTGGAAAAAGTTTTAATTGAAGATGGCAATCTCAAACCACTTTCTAAATGGTATGGAACTTTTGATAGTGCTGGTCAGAGAACTCTTGAAGAAGCCACAATAAAATATTTGAATATTTTCAATATGAATCTCATAGAAATAATGTCAGAGTTACCTAAAGGGTTATATGAAGTCTTAGAAATGAGGAGAGTAAATGCAAGAGCTGAAGATGAATGGATGAGAGAACACATACTTTCCAATCTATGTCTAGTAATGTCAATAGAAGAAATAAAGAAATACTCAATGATGCTAAAAATAATTTTAAGAGAAAATCAAGGGTGAATAAGCTTATGATCGGGCAGATTGAGGAAGTAGAAAAAGACACTAAGAAAATTCATAAGGTAGTTTTGTTGAAGAATAGATATAACGTTGTCTCTGAAGAAACTCATGATGAAGATGTTTCATCTAGTCCAAAAATTGAAGAAGTGAAATGATGCAAGGGAGGATTTTCTATCACCTATTCAACATAATTCAAGATCAAAAAAACCACTATCAGATTCAAAAACTCCTTGAAAGTACTCTTCTCAATATAACCCTGCTTCTTTCTTGTAGGTCAGTAGACCCATCTTTCACTAATTTTCTCCTTAGTGTTTCTTCTCATAACCCAAATCTTGACTTATATGGACAACCTTTTTGGTCAACTCAAATATGCTCTAAAACCAACTAGGGTTCTTTTGGAACAAACCTCTCAAAACCCAACTTTACCGCTGTCCTAATAGGTCAAATAGGCCTATTTTTCAAAGGAACCACTCATGAAACTTACAAAAAACCCAACACAACTGCTCAAACCTCTAAATAAGTCAACAAAATAGCCATTTACAACAATTTTTATGGCTCCAAACTCTCACCATAATGCTAATCAAAGAAACCCTCATTTTCATCAATTTATGGTAGGGTTTATTCAAAATCCTCCTTCCCAAACTCGCATAGGATTTCCACCACCTTAAACAACTCTAAAAAGGTCTTCCCTCACTCAAAAAATCATCAAATAGCCTCCACTCAATTCATTTCTTTCAAATCTTTCTCAAAACCTCATATTTCCTTCACTATTACACAAAAAAACCGCAGGACAGTCAAAGATCTTCCACAAAAATCATCATAAAAGACATTTCCTAATCACTACCATTCTAAACCTATCTTCCTATTCCCATTCCACATAGTTATAGAGGTTACAATATGTGGAATGGGCTCATTCCATGATTAGGGCTTCAAATCCACATAACTACGCTTACAACTAGTCAACTGAAATTTGATAATAAATCAAATATAATTCAATGCTCTGGTGTCCAAATGGATTCAAGACAGAGTTAGAACCAGAATTCAACTAATCCCAAGGTTCTTTTAACAATATATTGCTATACAAACTCGTACAGAGACCTGCAACACAAATTTTGACGTAAAATACTAAAATTCAAGACAAAAATAGGGGTCTTGTTATTGAATCTCTTTCTCAAATGTTTCAACAACTTGCTACATCAAAGGATTACATGTTATTATACATTTCTATCATGAAACTCCCTCCAAAAACTAACAAACTACTTTATAACTTCCCCTTGACTATTGAACTTCCTAATTTTTTCCTTTTGCAATTACAAAATTGACAACTTTGTTTCTTTTGGAAACTTTACACTTTTTACACCTAAACCTTCTAAACATCACTAGAATGACTTCAAAACTTTATTTGATGGTAAAACATGACCTTATCTACCATAACCTAGAACTTGACTCACTAAACCCATAATAAACCTTATTTACATATCTTGCTCTTGTAAGCATAATTGATAACATTATCACATTGCTTTACAAAAATGAGCACTAGATACAATTCTAATGCTCTTTTTAGACCTCATTGACTCATTGCATGACCTTAAACTCCTAAACAACCTATATCAAAAAAAACTTAAGCAAATTAAAATGTAGATTGGTTGGTGCTCCTGCACCATGCAACCACCTTTAAATTCTTTCCAAGTCCCTTGGAAAGGTGCTTTTGACTGCTTCATCCATTGTTCTTCATATCCTTGCTCTGCACCTTCTCTCTTTCTCTTTCTTTGAAGCTCATGCTACTGTCTTGCAACTTTACCTTTGATTTTAGACTGTCCTTCATCCAACTCTGCCTTCCTTTGCCTTGACTACCTTCTCCACACTCTTCCTTTTCTTTTGACTGTCTTGGTACCTTTTTTGACATCTACAAACACACTTCCTTAAATCTTTGAGCCTTCTACTAGTTTGTTACTTCTGATTTCACTAACCACTATCTTGGTAGACTCAACAATGACTATTCTTCCAATTATGGACTGCTCCTTCACTATTTTCAACATTACAGGGCATCTGATTGCCCAACAAGCATTTCTTGACTCTCTTCATGCCTTTCCAAAGGCTTTCCTTTCTCCCTCTGCTCTATCTTAGACCGAGACACCTCTTTACTTACTTTCTTTCTCCATATGAAGAAAATCTTCCTCTCAACTTTCTGCAAATCAATTACACCTCTCTTATCTGTTGTCTTAGCTTTATCAAGTTTTGTATAGGCTTCTATCCCTTTATTCTTACCTCCATCAACATCCACAAACTCCTTTTTCCCAACCATGATCACCTCACCATACTCCCTTGGCACATCATTCAATGGTGTCAATACATAATTTTTTCCCTCCTTCTCTATGGTGTAAGTATTTTTCTTTCCATCATATATAGCTACCCTATCAAACTGCCAGGGACTTCCTAGCGACAAGTGGCAACAATTCATGGGCAAGATATCACAAGTAACCTGATATTTATATTGACCAATTTGAAAATCCACAATAGCTTGTTCTTTCACTAGTATAGATTGTTGCTCACTAATCCAAGACACTCTATAGGGCTTCTCTAGAGGCATTCTTTTCAAACTTAACTTGTCTACCATGTCACTAGACACCATATTATCTGTGCACCTAGAATCAACTACTACTCTACATACCTTATTCTTGCACCTGCAGGCTATCCTAAACAAAGCTCTCCTTTTGATCAAATCTTCCTCTTTGGTGGTCTTCAATATTTTCTTTCTCATCATCAACATCTCACCTACTTCAGGAAATGCTCATAGAGAATTTGAACTTGAGCTTTCACACTCTTCTTCTTGCACAATCTAAGCTCTTCTTTCATTCTTTTTTTCTCCTCCACTAGAATTTGATCCAATCTCCTTTGGAAACTTGAAGAATGGGTGACCATACTTTCCACACTTATAACATCTGCTTGCAAACTCCTTGTAATCTCTTCTTGGTTTGAAACTTGTCCTTCCTCCTGTCTAACCACCTCTTGGTTTTGGTGCTTGTTCTTTTTTCTTGCTTGCACTATCTTGTTCCTCATTGATCTACCTTGTACCTTTTCCTCTATTCATGTTACCTCTACCCCTTCCTTTCCTTTCTTGTCTTCTTTTGATCCTATCTTATGCCCTTACTGCCATTTGGAAACATTCTTCCATTTTTTTAGGATGGTTCAAGCTAATTTCATCTCTGATGTCCAACCTTAAGCCACTCAAATATCTGGCTACTCTTTCCACTTCATCTTCAATGTGACCTGATCTTATGCATAATCTATGGAACTCTTCAATATAATACATTACATCTATCTCCCTTTGCTTTAACTCTTGCAATTTGATAAAAGTTTGAATAACATAGTCTGCTAGTAAAAAATTAGTTTTTACTTTTACTACCATCCTATCCTAAGAACTTATTTTAGACTTACCTTTCTTGACTCTATCCTCTTGGAAAAAATTCCACCATATGAGAGCCGGTCCTTTCAACTTTGTCTTTGCATACTTAACCTTCTTGCTATCCTCAATGTCTTCAAATTCAAAAAAGTTATCTAAGGAATCAATCCATGCCAAAACCTCTTCACTATCCATCTTACCTTTGTACATTGGTACTTCAACATTCACCTTTGGAGTGTTGTCAACTTTTAATACCTTTAAAATGTTGATCATTCTCTTTTCTTAAAGATCTAAATCATCTGCATCATCAACTGGAGGGTTTCCTTCTCCCCCTTCATCTTCCTTTTCTCTCAAGTATTCATTTACCATTCCTCTTCTCTGGTTCTTCTCCAACACTGCTACTCTTGCTATGGTGGCTTCTTGAGACTCTTTATAGAACCTATCCTTCTATGAAAAAATCTCTTTCAGTTCTTTTATTTCCTTTTCTATTGCACTATCTTTTGGAGGCATCTTTCCTTATGACTCTTCAACATCAATCTGCAACCTTTCAACTTCTGAGACCTACCCTATGCTCTGATACCAATTGATGCAAGGAAGGATGGTCTATCACCTATTTAACACAATTCAAGATCAAAAAAACCACTATCGGATTCAAAAACTCATTGAAAGTACTCTTCTCAATATAACCCTACTTATTGCTTGTAGGTCACCAGACCTATCTTTCACAACTTTTCTCCTTAGTGTTTCTTCTCATAACCCAAATCTTGAATGATATGGACACCCTTTTTGGTCAACTCAAACATGCTCTAAAACCAACTAGGGTTCTTTCACAATAAACCTTTCAAAACCTAGCTTTATCATTGTTCTAATAGGTCAAATAGGCCTATTTTTCAAAGGAACCACTCATGAAACTTACAAAAAACCAAACACAACTGCTCAAACCTCTAAATAAATCAGCAAGTAGCCATTTACAACAATTTTTATGGCTCCAAACTCTCACCCTAATGCTAATCAAAGAAACCCTCATTTTCACCAATTTATGGTAGGGTTTATTCAAAATCCACCTTCCCAAACTCTCACAGGCTATTCACCACCTTAAAAAACTCTAAAAAGGTCTACCCTCACTCAAAAAATAATCAACTAGCCTCCACTCAATTCATTTCTTTCAACTCTTTCTCAAAAGCTCATATTTCCTTCACTATTACACAACAAAACCCTAGGACAGTCAAAGATCTTCCACAAAACTCATCATAAAAGAAATTTCCTACTCACTACCATTCTAAACCTATCTTCCTATTCCCATTCCATGTAGTTACAAAGATTACAGTATGTGGAATGGGCTTATTCCATGATTAGGGCTTCAAAAGCACACAACTACACTTACAGACCAATCAACTGAAATTTGATAATAAATCAAATATAATTCAATGCTATAGCCTCCAAATGGATTCAAGGTAGAGTTAGAACCAACCTCCAATTAATACCAAGGTTCTTTTAACAAGATATTGCTGTACAAACTCGTACAGAGACTTGCAACACAAATTTTGAAGTAAAATACAAAAAATCAAGACAAAAACAGGGGTCTTGTTATTGAATCTCTTTCTCAAATGTTTCAATAACTTTCTACATCAAAGGAATACATGTTCTTATAAATTTATATCATGAAAATCCCTCCAAAAACTGACCAACTACTTTATAACTTCCCCTTGACTATTCAACTTCCTGAATTTTTCCTTTTTGCAATTAAAAAATTGACAACTTTGTTTCTTTTGGAAACTTTACACTTTTTACTCCTAAACCTTCTAAACATCACTAGAATGACTTCAAAACTTTATTTTATGGTTGAACATGACCTTATCTACCATAACCTAGAACTTGACTCACTAAACCTATAATAAGCCTTATTTACATATCCTTCTCTTGCAAGCATAATTGACAACATTATCACATTGCTTTACAAAAATGAGCACTAGATACAATTCTAATGGTATTTTTAGACCTTATTGCCTCAGTGCATGAGCTTAAACTCCTAAAAATCCTATATCAAACCAAAATTAAGCAAATTCAAATGTCCATTGGTTGGTGCTCTTGCACCATAAAAGAAGACACAATTGAAGACACTCAAAATCCACTAGATATGCAAGATACTCAAATTCCCATGGAGATTGAAGCTCCTAAAGATATGCCAGTTGAAGAGATAGAGATTCCCAAAGCCAAGAAAGAATCTATGATTGAAGAAAAGAAAGCTGAGGCAAAGGAGGTTGCAATGGAAGCAAGAGACACTGCAAAGGTAGTAAAAAAGTTTTTAGAAGAACAACAGGAGGAGTTTGACCCTGAATTGGTTGAAGGTCCTATCAACTTGGCCAATCTATCTCCTATTCAGAAGCTGAAGGTAGCATCATTTTCTCAGGCCAAGGCAAGGGAGGAGATATTGAAATCTCACATTGAGGATAGTGAGCTGCTAATTCTTGCATCCGGTATCTTGGAGAAGATCATGCCCACACATGTCAAGGACTCATCTGATTCTCCCTCCGATCAGCTAAAGAAACTTATCAACTTTGTAAGTACTCACTTTGAGTCTCTTGAAAAGTTAGCCAAGGATAAGGTCCAAAAAGAATTTGATGCAAATAGGTTCAGTAGATTGAAGTTTATGATTGCTAATGATAAATCCTTATTAGCTACATGTGAAAAGAACATTCAAGGTGCATTATCTGAGGGTAGAAATATCTACAAGTCATGCTTATCCTTTTCAAAATTCACTGAGGTCACTGAGAAGAAAACTAAGGAATATGAGAAACAATTAGCAAATATTTCTCAAACCTTTGATCCTCTAACCGTTTCTGTGGGTAAGCAAGAAGGTCAAGTCATATCCCTCCATGACAAAATTAAAAGTTTGAAGCATGAAAAAGATAGAATTGTTGAAAGGGTATGTGAGCTCAAAGGACTAATAGGTCCCAAAATGGAGATAATGCTTAGTGCATTAAAGGAAGCACATGATGTTATTGTTGCCAGTGATCCGAAAAATCTTGAGTCAGTAGAGATGCAATCCTACCTATTCTATGGTCACATGACTATTTTGGAGAATCTCAAAAAGGGTTGGGACACTAGTTTAAGCCTATTGAAGAACAATTTTGCAAACATATTCAAGTCCATTAAGTTAGAAAAGCATGTCTATACATATACAGTTTGTTCATAAAAAAATTGTATCCGGATTATCGTCTTTGCCATTGATGTCAAAGGGGGAGTGTAGGATAGTGAAAAATGTCATATTCATCTTAGGGGGAGTTGTGATTAAAAATATTTTTGAAGTTTTGAGGATTGCAGTGTATTCATGTTGGTACTGATTCTGACACTTAGTCATTTTTCACTAAGTGTTGCCATCAATGCCAAAGGGGGAGATTGTTGGCAAGAGAAACTATACAAGTTTTCTAGTGTTGTCATTGATGGAAACCCTAGTTAGTAATCCCATCCGTACCTCAGCATTTTCTTATATTAGAATTTAGATTGAAGATATGTGTTAACTATCAAAGCTAAAATAGAGAATTTGACAAAGTTTTGTACATTGACTCATGTAATTTCCTGTTATCATTTTGTGTTGTGGATCTCAGGTAAGGTCTTTTGATGTATGAACTATCTTATCTTTGAATCATAGGGCCTCACATTGATTGGTGTGCAAGTTAGAAGATAAATTGGTTTATTGATTTTCAGTCTAACAATGTAGAATGGCCGACTAGATGAGTGTAGCATGTTGCAGATATTCGAGGCATAATTGTTTAAGGTGTTTCATGTTCAAGATCCTTACTATGTTTTGGCCGACACTGTTTGATTCACATTGATAATTATTTATGGATTGGGTTGACAGTTTGTACATTTTTCATATTTTGTTAAAGCAGACATGTAGTTGATGTAATCTCTAGTCACGGATATATATAATAAATTATTCATATCATTTTGATATATGATGCATATGATGTGAGAGTTAGAAGGAATATAGATCGATTGTGCACAGTTTCATTATAGTAGAAGAAAGATTGGTGATTCGAATTAAAGTAGATAGAGATTCAAGAGCAGAATCAGACATAATGTGAAGAATGATATCAATGTGCTTAGCTGGAACTATAAGAAGGAATTAGCAGATGCTATCTCATAGTTCATCCACTCCATTTGTTTGTGTAAATGCGACTATAAGACAATGAGTCTTCTTTTGGGTAGTAAGCCTTTTGTATATGAGTAGTGAGCTCTAGGAAGTGTGCCTGAATGCATGTGCATTCCCCATTTGTAAACACTTATTTTGAGTATACTCATATTGTGGATTAACCTCCATCGTGGTTTTTCCCCTAACAAGGTTTCCACGTAAAAATCCTTGTGTTATGGTTTTGTGGTTGATTACCTTGTGTTCTTGCATCTTTCTTTTGGTTCAATGCTATAAGTGGTTTAAATATCAAGTTAATAAAGTTAAATTTTGTAGAACACTGATACACCCCCCCTCTCAGTGTTCCTTGATTCTAACAAAAGGTAGAGGGTTGAGAATTGAGGGTATATGGTTGATGGTTTAGGGTTGAGGGTAGAGGGTAGAAGGTTTAAGGGTTTAGGGGTTGAGGTTTAGGTTAGAGGTTGGGGTTGAGGTTGAGGTTGAGGGTTGAGGGGTTGAGGGAGGGTTGATGGTAGAGGTAGGGTTTAGGGTTTAGGGTTTAAGGGTTTTTGAATGGTTTAGGTAGAGGTAGAGGGGAGGTTGAGATTCTTGACAATAGAGAGAGGGATAAGAGTAGGAAAGAGAGAGAGAGAGAGAGAGAGAGAGGAGAGGGGTAGAGGGTTAAGGGTAGAGGGGAGAGATAGGAGTGAGTGAGAGAGAGAGACTTGAGAGAGGGAGAGACTTGAGAGAGAGATAGGGAGGGAGTGGGAGAGAGATAAAGGGTACAGGGTTTAAGGGTAGAGGGTAGAGGATAGAGAGAAAGAGAGAGAAAAGAAACCTATAAAAAAATCAACTTTCTCATAATGCGAGCACATTTTGAAGTAGTAGAGATATAGTTGTTATTTTAGCAAGACATAACGCGGTTGTGTTATAACACGAGCACATTATAATGTATGCATGTTTTGTCTTGCTCTAAAAATGGTAAAAAAATAAATATACCCATGATCTCAAGGCCCACAGTCTGCATATTCTCTTGGTTTTGCATGTGCTTGGACAAAAAAAATATTTTTGATGATTTTGTGAAGTGTGCATGCATGTTTTTCACATTCCACCACCTTTTTCATGATCTTTCCACCACCTTTGCATGAAATAGAAGAGTTTTCACATTGAAAGGCATACAATATCAATTCAAGTCTGAATTCCATTCAAGAGTGATATACAATTGAAGTTTGGAGGGGAACAAGCTTTTGAAAAAGTCAAATTGTTGAGGAGTTTGAAGAAAGAAGAAGAAAGGATACATAATTGGGTAGAACTCCTCCAATTGAAACTTTGGTTTTTTAGGTATGTGAAGTCTTTACACATTTTCTTTCATTCTATTTTGGCTTGCTTTCATTTTTGTTATTTTTCATATTCCATGTTGATCATTGTTTGTTTGTGATTATAACCTTAGCTTGTCAATGCACATTTTAAATTACACAATTCTTTACACTTGCCAATTACATTTTTAAACCACATCTCTTTGACACATTTTGTTAAACAATTGACTTACCTTGTGTATGCTTCCACATATTGTATACAAATATATATGACATAAGTTATAAGGAAGTAAAATAATACATCAATTCTCAATCCTTTACTATGGATGTGCATACCACTCTCCAAAGCTTTCATTTTGGTATAGGCATGGGGGATGTTAGAAAATGTAGTTGAATTTGGTTTTACACCTACAATTTTCATATGCTTGAAATTTTCTAAATAATTTTCAATAAATCTATTTTGTGCATATCCTACAATCATTATAGTCCATGAGGACATATCTCATTGAGGTATTTTGTCAAATAGTTATACCAAGCAGCTGATTTCCTTGTCTATGCTACCAAATTTTCCATATATGTCTCTAAAAAATTGGAAGATACTCCTCCCACATTGATAGATCTTTGAATCTCTTTGGTTTTCATCTCTATTTCTAAATTTACCTCATCACTAAACTTACCTCATCACTTATGTTGTGATACATTTTAAATGTTTCCTTGATTAGTCTACCTACAAGGGATTCTAACCCTTCTCTCTAGTGTTTCAAGACTCTTTATTCAAGGCTAAGTCAGTGAAATGTGGAAAGGTGCAACCTATCTTGCAATCATGGCTCAAAATGGAAGCATGTACAAGGCATTTGAATTGTTTGACAATAATGTTTTCATATAAATGTATACAAAATGTGGTAGCATTGACAAGCTAGCGAGCTTGGCATGCTAGTGAGCTCACTAGCTTGCCAATATAGTAGGGTTGACAAGGTAGGGGCATCATATGCCTCATAGAAATACAATCACCGTGAGACCCCATTTCTATGAGGTATATGTTGCCCCTACCTTGTCAACCCTACTGAATTGACAAGCTAGTGAGCTTGGAAAGCTAGTGAGCTAACTAGCTTACTAATGTGGTAGGGTTGACAAGGTAGAGGCAACATATGCCTCATAGAAATGTGGTAATGTGGCATGTCATGATTGCAAGATAGGCTCAAAATGGAAGCATGGAAAAGAAATTTGAATTTTTTGACAATAATGTTTTTGTAGAGATGTATGCAAAATGTGGTAGCATAGATAAAATAGTGAGCTCACTAGATTTCCAATTCAATAGGTTTGACAAGGTAGGGGTAGTGTATGCGTCATAGAAATGGGATCTCATGGGACAAGGTGGTGCAGGGGCACCATGTTAGTTCATTTTGTGTAAATAAGGTCTTTAGGTTGGTTTAAGGTGTTTTTAGTAATTTTTCATTATAAGGTCATAATAGACCATTTAACATGTATTAGGGGGTCATTTTGGTTAATGTTGTCAATTTTTGTAATTTCTTCAAAAGTTGTCATGTTGCAATATTGTAAAAATTGCAAAGAATGCAAGATTTAGGAAGTCCAACAGTCAGGGAATTCAAAAGGTAGTTGTAACTATTGATTGGTGTTGGGAAAAATTAGAATAGGCTTGTAAACCTTGAGGCAGAGGTTGGAGAGTTGGTTTTTGAAGTTTAAACAATAAAAAGTTCCCCGTTCTCTTTGAAATTTTAGTGTTTTTTGCTAATTTTTCTGCTACAGGAAACTTGCATGGCTTGTATGGCCTGATGGTGATGCCAAGTTGATTTTAAATGATGTAGGAATGTCATAGACATCATCTGGTTTTTATTTGAGGCATTTTCATCAAGTTTTAAAGTTTTTGTGAACATTTTACTAAAAGCAGCTTGAATACCCTGTTTTAAAGGTTTGAGAGTAAACAAAATGCATTAATGATCCATTCCACTGGTAGAATTGCTTGAAACTTGGTGGAATGGGTGAATTAGGGTAGATTTAGATGTTCATGTGGGTTTCAAGAGTAGGGAGCATAGTTTGATAGGTTTTTGGTGCTGCCCTACGTGTAATTTCATGGTTTTTGGCTTGAAATTGATGGCTAGAAGTTGGAGTTTGAGGAAAATGCATTGTTAAAGGATGGGAGTTGGTTTATTAAGAATATGTAGACCCATAGTGATGTTTCTAAGCCATTTTCAAAGTGTTTTGAGGCTGGGAGTTTAGAGTTTCAATAAACCTTCATTGGAAGCAAGCCTAAAGTAGGGTTTAGATGATATTTTGAAGTTGGGTGGGTTTGTGGATGATTTTGTTGGTATAAGTTATGGATTCAGTCATTTTTTAACCTGGTTAAGGTTTAGAAATGGAGGTTTAAGGTTTGTATAGTGTTTAGTTGGTAGTTTCTTTGTAAAAGTGACCTATTTGGGGCTCATGTGCAAGCATAGCAACAATTATTTGAGGGTATTGTTCTGAAACAACCCTATCTCTTGTTGAGATATGTTAAATTAAAGCTTAATGGGTATCTAAAATGATAAGTTTCATGCGGGTTTCCAAATGTTTTTGAAAGTTGTGGTCAGTAAACACTATTTGCAATGGTTAGTAAACACTATTTGCAATGCTACAAGAAGAATATGAAGGAATTGAGAAATAAGGTTAAGATAGGGTTTTGGTGATTGAATAGTTGTTCCAAATAGTTTGAATTGTGATTGTTTAAAAAAATCCTCCTTTCTTTGCATCAATTGGTATCAGAGCATAGGTATTAGATCTTTTGAAGGTGAAAAGTTGAAGGATCAAGATGCCTCCTAAAGGAAGTGGATCCCTTGGTAGAGAAATAAGATTGTTAAAGGAATCTAAAGAAGCATTGTTATCCAAATTTGTAGTATGGGAGACAAACCAAAGAAGAGGAAAGTGACCGATAGGAAGAGGGTGAGGATGAAAACCCTCCAGGTAGAGTCCAAGATGATGAGTTGGACCCTGATGAGAGAAGGATGGTGAAAATATTGAAGGCTATTAGAGGAGATGCTTCTAGTGAGAAAATAGATGTGCCAATGTATAATGAAAAGTTTGATGTTGAAGAGGTATTGGATTGGATAGATGCACTTGATAATTACTTTGAATACAAGGAGGTTGCTGAAGAACAAAAGGTAAATTTTTCTAAAACCAAGTTGAAAGGTCCTGATTTGACATGGTGGAATTATGTTCAAGAGGAAAGAGTGAAGAAAGGGAAAACAAAAATTAGTTCATGGGATAGGATGGCGTCAAAGATCAAGAACCAATTTTTTCCAGGTGATCATGCAATATAGACATTCAAGAAGTTGCAAAGCTTGAAGCAGAAGGATAAAGATTTCATGTCATACATTGAGGAATTTCACAAGTTGAGCATTAAGGCTGGTCATGTGGAAGATGAGAATGAAGAGATAGCAAGGTATATGTGTGGTTTTAGATTTCAACGTCAAGATGAATTGAGTTTGGTTACACCTAGATCAGTTGAAGAATATGTTTCAGTTGGATGCTAGGGCTGAAGAGAAACTAAAAAGAAGGCAAGAAAGAAAAGGAAGAGGCATAGGCAATACTAGTTAAGGAAGAGGTACAAGGCAGACCTATGAAGACGAAGAAGATTCAAGCAAAAATAAAGACCAAGTGGTTGATCAAAGAGGTAGTTTTAGAGGTTTCAGAGGAAGATTTGGTGGAGGTAGAGGTTCAAGCTCATTTTTAGGAAGGTGTTACCATTGCATTTAGTTTGGGCATCAAGCATGGAAGTGTCAAGAGAAACAAGGTTCTACTTCAAGTGGTGGTGATAGAAGAGTTTAGTTGGTGTAAGAGGATGATTGTGAGAGCGTCCATTCTCCTAATCAGCTTGCTGCTCCAGAAGTGGGAGAGTCATTGATGGTGAGAAAAACACTACTGAAAACATCTAAGGAGAAGGAATCTACACAAAGGACATTATTCAAGACCAACTACAAATGCAAAGGAAAGGTATGTAAAGTAGTGATAGAATCTGGAAGTATTGATAATATGGTGTCTAATGAAATGGTTGATAAACTGAAACTAGAAAAGATTCCTCATGAAACACCTTATAAAGTATCTTGGTTGAATGATGATCAATCAATTTTGGTGAATGAACAAGCTTTGGTTGAGTTTAACATTGGTGGATATAAGGATAGGATACTTTGTGATGTGTTGCCTATGGATTGTTGTCATTTATTACTTGGAAGATCATGGCATTTTGATAGACATGCCATATATGATGGAAGAGATAATACTTATCAGATTGAGAAGGATGGGAATACTTTTACATTGGATCCATTGCAAGAAGATGTTAAGTAGTAGACCAAGGCATCAAAAGTGATAATGTTGGTTATTAAGGAGTTTGTGAAGCTAGAGGAAGACAAGAATATAGAGTTTGCGGCCATGACTAACAATAAGGATGCTAGGAAAATAAATTTGAAGAATGATTCCATGTTAGAAGGAAGAAGAGATGATGATTTGGTATCAAAAACAGTTCAAGAGAAGGTCAAGGATGAATTGACTATTGGAATACCGAATGGGCTAGAAAGGCATGTTGAGATCAAGGTGGGAAAGATACTTTGTCCATTGAATGCAAAGGAGTTTAGAGGGCAGTCATATTCTATTAGTACAAAGGTTTCTAAACCTGATAACACAAAGGTTCTTGGGGCAGGAAATTTGAGAAAAGAAATGAAGGCAAAAGGAAAAGTGAATAAAGGTGAATGACAAGGCCAAAGGGATGAGTTCAAGTGTGTGTCAAGAGTTAATAATAAGATAGATCAAAATATAGATGGAAAAGATATTCTTACAAGTTTGAAGGCAGGTTTCACATTGTTTCCAAATGAAAAGGTCAGATAACATACAAGTCAGTTTGTAAAGATGGGGCAGTGTCAAGGTGATAAATAGTTCAAGAGTGCAAAGCATGATTCAATTCTTCAATACTTGATCCAGTGGAAAGGCTTACTAGACAAAGGAGCATTTGGAAAAAAAGAAGGTGGAATGATCAAGCATGATTTACTACAATTTAGTCCTCAAAGGGACTTGTGATCTTTTTCTGGTCGGGTGTATGGTGGAGGGGCACCATGTTAGTTCATTTTGTGTAAATAAGGTTTTTAGGTTGGTTTAAGGTGTTTTTAGTCATTTTTAATTCAATAAGGTCATAATAGACAATTTGACATATATTAAGGGGTCATTTTGGTTAATGTTGTCAAAATTTGTAATTCCTTCAAAAGTTGTCATGTTGCAATATTGTAAAAATGCAAAAAATGCAAAAAATATTGCAAAAAATGCAATATTTAGAAAGTCCAACGGTCAAGGCATTCAAAAGGTAGTTGTAACTATTTATTGGTGTTGGGAAATATTAAAATAGGCTTGTAAACCTTGAGGCAGAGGTTGAAGAGTTGGTTTTGAAGTTTAAACAATAAAAAGTTCCCTATTCTCTTTGAAAATTTTGTGTTTTCTGCTAATTTTTCTGCTACAAGAAACTTGCATGACTTGTACGACATCATGGTGATGAAAAGTTGATTTTAAATGATTTAGGAATGTCCTATCCATCATCTAATTTTTATTTGAGGCATTTTCATCAAGTTTTAAAGTTTTTGTGAGCATTTTACTAAAAGCGGCCTGAATACCTTGTTTTAAAGGTTTGAGAATAAACAAAATGCATTAATCACCCATTCCACTAGTAGAATTGCTTGAAACTTGGTGGAATGGGTGAATTAGGGTATATTTAGATGTTCATGGGGGTTTCAAGATCAGGGAGCATAGTTTAATAGGTTTTTGGTGCTACCCTACGTGTAATTTCATGGTTTTTGGCTTGAAATTGATGGCTAGAAGTTGGAGTTTGAGGAAAATGCATTGTTAAAGGATGGGAGTTGGTTTATTAAGAATGCATAGACCCATAGTGATGTTTTTGAGCCATTTTTAAAGTGGTTTGAGGTTGGGAGTTTAGAGTTTCAATAAACCCTCATTGGAAGCAAGCCTAAAGTAGGGTTTGGATGAGATTTTGAAGTTGGGTGAGTTTGTGGATGATTTTGTTGGTATAAGTTGTGGATTCAGTCATTTTGTTACCTAGTTAAGGTTTGAAAATAGAGGTTTAAGATTGGTAGGGTGTTTAGTTGGTATTTTCTTTGTAAAAGTGACCTATGTGGGGCTCATGTGCAAGCGTAGCAACAATTATTTGAGGGTATTGTTTTGAAACAACCCTATCTCTCATTGAGATATGTTAAAGTAAAACTTAATGGGTATCTAAAATGATAAGTGGAATGTGGGTTTCCAATTTTTTTTGAAAGTTGTGGTTAGAAAACACTATTTGTAATGCTACAAGAAGAATATGAAGGAATTTAGAAATAAGGTTAAGATAGGGTTTTGGTGATTGAATAATTGTTCCAAATAGTTTGAATTGTGATTGTTTAGCAAACTCCTCCCTGATTTTCCAAACAAGGTAGGGGCAGCATATGCCTCATAGAAATGGGGTCTCATGGTGATGTACATCAACGTGAGACCCCATTTCTATGAGGCATACGCTGCCCCTACCTTGTCAACCCTATGGAATTGGAAAACTAGTGAGCTTGGAAAGCTAGTTGGCTCACTAGCTTGCCAATTTGGTAGGGTTGACAAGGTAGGGGCAGTGTATGCATCATAGAAATGGGATCGTACATCACCGTGAGACCCCATTTCTATGAGGCATACATTGCCCCTACCTTGTCAACCCTATCGAATTGGAAAGCTAGTGAGCTCACTAGCATTCCAAGCTCATTAGCTTGCCAATTCGGTAGGGTTGATAATGTAGGGGCAGCATTTGCCTCATAGAAATAAGGTCTCACAGTGATTTATGTGAGACCCCATTTCTTTGAGGCATACGTTGCCCCTCAACCCTAAATGGCAAGCTAGTGAGCTCACTAGCTTGCCAATCGGTAGGGTTGACAAAGGAAACGTATGCCTCATAGAAATGGGGTACATCACCATGAGACCCCATTTCTATGAGGCATACACTGCCCCTACCTTGTCTTGACCCTACCGAATTGGCAAGCTAGTGAGCTTGGAAAGCTTGTGAGCTCGCTAGCTTGCTAATGCAGTGGGATTGACAAGGTCACAAGCAGTTGGAGGGTTGACAAGGTAGGGGCAGCGTGAAAAAATTCCTCATAGAAATGGGGACTTCTATGAGGAATTTTTTTGCACTACCCCTACCTTGTCAACCCTACTGAATTGGAAAGCTTGTGAGCTCACTAGCTTGCCAATGTGGTGGGGTTGACAAGATAGGGGCAACATACACCTCATTGAAATGTGGTAATGTGGCATGCCATGATTGCAAGAGAGACTCAAAATGGAAGCATGGAAAAGGAATTTGAATTGTTTAACAGTAATGTTTTTGTAGAAATGTATAGAAAATGTGGTAGCATAGACAAGCTAGTGAGCTCACTAGCTTTCCAATTCGGTAGGGTTGACAAGGTAGGGGCAATGTATGCCTCATAGAAATAGGGTCTCATAGTGATTTTGGTAGGTTTGACAAGGTAGGGGCAATGTATGCCTCATAGAAATGGGGTCTCATGGTGATGTTTCGGTAGGGTTGAAAAGGTTGGGGTAGTGTATGTACATCATTGTGAGTCCCCATTTCTATGAGGCATTTTTTCACGTTACCACTACCTTGTCAACCCTATCAAATTGGAAAGCTTGTGAGATCACTAGCTTTCCAATGCGGTAGGGTCGTCAAGGTAGGGGTAGCATATGCCTCATAGAAATGTGGTAATGTGGCATGCCATGATTACAAGATAGGCTCAAAATGGAAGCATGGAAAAGGCATTTGAATTTTTTGACAATAATGTTTTTGTAGAAATGTATGCAAAATGTGGTAGCATAGACAAGCTAGTGAGCTCACTAGTTTTCCAATTTGGTAGGGTTGACAAGGTAGGGGTAGCGTATGTACATCATCACGAGATCCCATTTCTATGACATACACTGCCCTTACCTTGTCAACCCTACCGAATTGGAAAGCTAGTGAGCTCACAAGCTTGGAAATTTGGTAGGGTTGACAAGGTAGGGGTAGTATGAAAAAATGGCTCATAGAAATGGGGACTCACAGTGATGTACAAGGTAGGGGTTGGAAAGCTAGTGAGCTCACAAGATTTTCAATTCAGTAGGGTTGACAAGGTAGAGGTAGCGTGAAAAAATGCCTCATAGAAATGGGGACTCACGGTGATGTACACAAGGTAGGGGTAGCGTATGTACATCATCATGAGATCCCATTTCTATGAGACATACGCTGGCCCTACCTTGCCAACCCTACCGAATTGGCAAGCTAGTGAGCTCACAAGCTTGGCAATTTGGTAGGGTTGACAAGGTAGGGGTAGCATGAAAAAATTCCTCATAGAAATGGGACTCACGATGATGTACAAGGTAGGGGTTGGAAAGCTAGTGAGCTCACAAGCTTTCCAATTTAGTAGGGTTGACAAGGTAGAAGTAGCACGAAAAAATGCCTCATAAAAATGGGGACTCATGATGATGCACATCACTTTAAGTCCCCATTTCTATGAGGCATTTTTTCACGTTTCCCTTACCTTGTCAACCCTACCAAATTGGAAAGCTTGTGATATCACTAGCTTTCCAATGCTCACATAATTTTTTTGATGGAATGCCTTAAATAAATGTGGTAATGTAGCATGCCATGATTGCAATATATGCTCAAAATGGAAGCATGGACAAGGCATTTGAATTCACATGCCTTGTCCATGCTTCCATTTTGAGCCTATCTTGCAATCATGGCATGCCACATTACCACATTTCTTTAAGGCATTCCATCGAAAAAATTCATGTGACCTTTGTCTATGCTAGAAATACTCTTTTATAGGATGATTTTAAGTATTTTGTATGAAGCCTTGAATGACATATATTTCATTTATTTGTATGGATTCATTTTTTAGGAAATAATATTTGTCACATTACCATGCTACAGGTAAAATTATCTGCTATGCCGAGGAAATGAACAAGGAATAAACTAACAGATGAAGAGTATGAAACCAATAAAGAAAAAAATAGAGAACGGGTGAGGGAATATCATGAAAAGAAGAAATTGGATATGATTGAAAAAAACAAGCCAATTGAAGAGGAACCTCAACCATAAAAAAGAGAAAAGGCATTGGTGGCACAAAGGGCACAAAGGGCACAAATGTGAAAGCATCGTGGTAAGACAGATTCAAATACCGTAGTTTGACACACACACTCTATCGCAAGTGAATACGAAGGGACACCATCCACCACATCTCAAGTTGAGATTACATCATCACTCAGATTTGATGAAGAAGGTACGCCATCATGCCCATGTGAACCTCAAGGTATTTCATCTATTCCACCCTCGATTGAAGGTACACAATCTAGCCCACCTCACTTAAATATTGATGAAATTCCTAATGTTAAGATGTATGTACCTAGGAGAACACCACCTAGAATTTTGTGTAGAAAGCAAAAGTATTTGATTAATATTGATGAAGATATTTTGCAGCACATGGAAGGTAAGATTCCAGCACGCACTTGTAGAAGATATGTTGATAAAATTTGGTAATTTTTCTTTGAAAGGATAAATGAGACCTCAAGATGTCAAATATTTGTTGAAATGATGTGGGGTATAAAGTATAGAAACATCATGAAGACTCTTGGGTTGAGAACATCGAATGCTTCAGTGAAAACACTATTGTGAATAATCTATTGGATGCTTATGAGAGTGTGGGTAAGACCTCATGCTCAAAGGATAGTAATGTCACCTGACGTGTCATTACATTGACTTTGGTAAGTAGTCAAACAAAGAGAGCTCATATCATTAGAAAGATGAGTGAAAATTTGAGAATTAATAGAATTTTTTTATCAAGAGTCGTTCAAAGGCAACAAAAAATTGAGGGCACCGATTCAAATGAATTATGGGCATTCTCAGGGAGACTACCACGAAAAGATAAAAAAATTGTTGAAGCATTGAGAACACTAATTGAAGAGTATTGGAAGAATAACACAAGGCCATTTATGAATCAAAGGGATGTGGTAAGAAGGAGAATCAGTAGTTAGAACTGTGAGCCACATCCAAAGCATTTTTTGGATATGACTCAAACCCAATTTTTTCATAAATTTCAATAGGATTATCTTCAAATTAGTATTTTTCAAAGATATTTTGAAATGATTAAACCTTTTTATGTCAAGATAAATCACACACACACTACTTGTTGTAGACTACATATTGAATTCTCTAATCATTATGATGTTTATCATTCTATATGTTTAGATTTGCATACTAACGACGTTTTGTAGGATTTTGGAATACAAGCCCCACCAACATTTTCAAGAGAGTTCTTATAATTTTTTTTATGTGAAATAGAGGATGGTAGAATATTCTACAAGAAACTATGCTTGGATGGTTCATGTCAGCATTGTGGTGGCTTGCATCGTATGTCAGTATGTCAACATATGGAAAGCATAGATGAGGTGGGATAGAAAATAGTAGAGTTTGGGAAGTATAAAATAGTGGAATACGTTACAAAATATGGTTATCAAGCAAAAATTTGTGATTTGGCTATTCAAAAGATTTCAGTGTATCAATTTATGTCCATGTTTTGTTACAATATAGTGTATGAGTATGCAAGGCATACCCATAGAGCTTGATGGTTGGACACATAATTCAAGCTATGCAAGGACACCTTTCCTATTGGAAACATAGTTTCAGTGGTTAAATTTTTAGAGAACTACACTCTACAACCACATCATGAGGTGCAATCACAATATTACAACTCCATACAAGTTTCAATATTTGTGCACATAACATTCATTTATGCAGTTGATAGTATAGAGGACCAAAGGAAGGTATTGAGGGAGTATCACTTTTATATAAGTGATGATCGCACACATTCTACATAGTTCATGCAAGGTTGCTTCCAGATGTTCTACAGTGATTTGGCTCAGAGGTGCATAGCATACGATCGACATATAATATGGTAAGCTAACTGTGCAACACAGTTCAAGAAATCGCGCATGTTCTATTGGTTGTGCAGGATGCATGTCATTACAGGTGTTCAACATATGTGGAAATTTTGTGAGGTTGGGCATGGAAAGGGGGAGGATGATGGTGTAGGAGCATGTGTGAAAAGAGCATTAGCATGAGAAGAGTTAAAGTATAACTTGATAATAAAAAGTTTATAGATGCAAAATCAATCTTCGAGTGGTGTAATATTTCAATGGGTCCAGGTAATGAAGGTACATATTCAGTTCATAGATTTTTTTGGTTGATTGATCCAGTGGATAGTTTCAGTGAAAATTGAAGTGTCTCATTTTTCTCCAGAATTTGCACCATCAGAAAGAGCTCAGCGTCCTGATTCCAACGCAACTCGAACGGAGCGAAAAGGAGTCCGTTTGCACGAGTTATGGCCAGTCAAACCTTCGGTCAAACTGGGATCAGGGGCATCCAAGAAGTGAAAAAAATGATGTTGTCAAAAGTTGTCAAAGTCAGCGTCATCGCGAAGAGCTCGTCGAGACGATTTTGACAGTGTTGGTTTCGTCAAAATCCGACATCGTATGCGAGAGTTATCAGCGGTCAAAGCTCTTGGTTGACTTGGTGACTAGTAAGAACAATGATGACGTCATCATCCGTATAGATGACGTCAGCACGTGGTACGGAATCTGATGTGGAAAAACCAGAGTGACATGTGGTATTTGTACGGACCAATCGTAGAGTGACACGTGGCAGTCCGTACACCCAGTCAGCAGGCCACGTCATCATCTGAGTCAGCGGACACGTCATTGCACAATCAACGCACAGTCAGCTTCCACGTCATCACCCAGTCAGATCCTAGTCAGCATTATCAGCGAATTGCATTTTGCCACGTGGCACCCCTGGCATGCCACGTGGCCTTGGTCAACTCCACCGCCGGTAATGAATTTGTTAGTCGGTTTGATTTTTTTAACAAAATATTTGTGGGGGGATTCGATCCCCCAACCTCCTGCAAACAACAGCCGCCTCCTACCAATCCGGCTAGAATCTCGGGTTTACTAAATAATGGTGACTGTTTTGTTTTGTTGTAAAAAGTTGGCAAATGGCTATTTAAAGCCAGCGGCGGGGGTTGAACCCCCAACTGCCGGCATAACAAAACCTTTAGCCACCGGTAAGCCACGCGATGGCTATAGGAGATAATAAGCATCGGTTGGTTTTGTTTACTGTTTCAAAACCGAATGCTTTTTAAATTTAAAAACAAACTCCCTAACTCCCTAGAAAAATAAAACAATAATCTTTTTAAAGATTAAATTGAAAACCTCCAAAACAATAAAGCCCGAGAATGAATAATTGGAAGAGCTTAAATTAATTTAGGGAGATTTTTAAAAATTATTATAAAAATAATGGAGGTTATTTTAAAGATTTTTATGTAAATAAAGGGAGATTTGAAGATTTTTATGTATTTTGGAGAGATAAGGAATATTTTGTAAATCAATTGGTTAAAGGCCAATTTGAGAAAATTTTATGTATTAAAAGGGGTGTGAGGTGAGAGTTGCTATCCAAGTTGTTTTCAGGTGATGAAGTCTTGATGCTGAGGTGATACGAAAGAGAGGTCTTGTGGAGATTCTTTGAGTCATTCTTGCACGTCAGAGCGCTGTTATGCTGCCGAAGTGCTTGGAGAATGGTTATGGTGCTGTTGTAATTGATTTTTGGAGTTAATCGGATCGGTCTCTCTATTGGAGTGGACCCGGAGACGTAGTCACATTTTGTGACGAACTCCATTATCAAACGTTGTTTTCACTTCTCTTCTTCTCTCTCGCTTTCTCTCAGTTTGTTAATTCCTTCATTTTGTTATTTCCTTAAGTTAATTTTGATTTAATTAACTTGGAATAATCATTGTAAAAGTTAAGCATTTAAATACTGCAATCTAGTCTAGATCCTATTCAGATCATTGATGAATGATACTAACATTGCACCATATGATGATTTTTGAACATTAATAGGATCGAGTGAGCTACACTCTTTCCTTAGCTCAGATGTAGGTTCATGGAGTATCAATACACAAAATATGGCATGCTTTTGTTCTTCATATACAATGCAAGCTTGGGATGATTGTGAGTCAAATTAGTGTGTTGAGAAATGGTTGTTAAGTTATCTTAGCTCACTTCACAAGTATCACCCTCCGATGAAATTAGAACTAACACAGATGGATTCATCGATCGAATTTGACCACATATCAGATCTAGTTCAACTAGGTAATATATCTACTTGCTTAGTTTTTGAAATTCCTATTGTTATCTTACTTTGTATTGTATTTGTAATGTTGACTAATTTCAAGAGATTTGTTGCACATATCAATGCAGGGCATGTTTATGCAGTTATTGTAGATGAAGACAACAAAGAGGGAACAAACTATTACTTGTGTCATTGTGTTGAGGCCAAAAATAAATTGGAGGCACCAATTATAGATAGAGAAAACATTGAATAACCTACAAGCTCAGTTGTTGTTATTGGAATGTGGCTTAAAAGGTACCCACATAAGAGTGTTAAATATTGGTTGTTTCAAGACTTTGACACACATTGGAAGATTCTTCATTACTCGAACCTTGTCATGGAATCTATGTTCGTTTGACCAAATATGGGGGTAGACCTTTGAACAAGACCTTGTGGAAGGTCCGTGAGTCTAACCATGAGATAATACTTGACACAATAAATAGTAGAGCAAACCTAGATGGTTCGTTGGATTAATTTGTAAGTATGCACATTGGTTCTTATTAATTTATACATGTATGCACATTAATTTGTATGATGCCAATGCTATCATCTAATTTTTATTTCATCTTCTTTTACTTTTCCTATTTGTAAGTAACCTACTAAAAAATGATTGGTGTCCCTTTGCAGAAAATGTTGATTTATGAGCCATCCAAGAGAATCTCAGCCAAAAAAGTAATGCAACATCCTTATTTTGATGATCTTGAAAAATATCAATTATGATTTTAAGCCATTATAAAAGTGTGTGTGAAGCTTAGCGAGGGAATTTCAAGTTATTCATTTGAAGTTAACCTTATCATGAGCACCTATGATGTAAAAATTATAAGAGCATCTTGAATTTCAAGTTATTCTATTCATGAGAGGTGTTGTGTGCAATAGGTATCTTGGAACTCCCAATGAAGATGTATGAACAGGAGTGACTAAGTTGAGAGACTGGCATGCCTATCCTCAATGGAAGCATCAAGATTTATGACTTGTTGTTCCCAACTTGGAACCAAATGGTGTGGATTTGTTGTCTGTAAGTTCCTTCCATCTATTTTCATTTCATTTCCATCTTGGATGCTCTTTCTTTTTCTTCTTTTACTTTGCCTATTTGTAAGTAAACTACTAAAAATTGATTGTTGTTTCCTTGCAAAAAATGCTGATTTATGAGCCATCAAAGAGAATCTGAGCCAAAAAAAAAATTAAACATCCTTATTTTGATGATCTTGACAAATCTCAATTCTAATTTGAAGCCATTATAAAAGAGCATGTGAAGGTTAGCAAGGGAATCTCAAGTTATTAATTTGAAGTTAACCTCATGTTGAGCACCTATGGTGTAGACATTATAAGAGAATCTCAAATGTATGAGTGACATTGTAAAAGATCTGTGAGAACGGAGTACCTAAGGCATTGTGCCTACAAGTACAAGCACTTGGGTTTCAGAATGGTGTACGAAGCATATTAGACAATTGTAGCACAAACAAAATAATTAGTACAACCAAATAAATCTCATTTTATTATAAACATCATATTATTAATATAGTGAGTGTAATAACCATTGATGGTTACTAATCACTCTTTTTCTTCTTTTATTCTCTCCCTATTATAACTAGCACCAATTGACTAATTTATTATAAAAAATTTATTTATTAAAACAAATCAACCTAATAATTATATATCAATATCAATATAGCATACAATCTATTCAAATAAACATTTGTAATGAGATTCACTCAAAATATGAGATTTATTGTTGCCCTCAAACATTTGTAATTCATGCAACGTAATCCCTTAATAGTCCAAATTGCAAAAAGGCAGCAATCTTTGATAACCTATTACCTGGATACCATGTCAGATATGTACATTCTGTTGGAGGCATTAGTATCACGTAGGGCACCTCTACAATAACCTCTCTCATTTTTTTTTATTTCAGAGTCATTTTTTCGTGGTGTCCAATTTTGACTTGATGGAAAAAGTGTCAATTGCAAATAGTGTAAAGTTGCAAAGTGGTGCAACTTTCGTTCTGTAACTCATGTGACCAAACAGTCTATTCCAACATGTCTGAATGGATACGTTTATGCTAGTCATGTTCCTTTTTTGCACCCAAACATGTCGAATCACTTTGACCTACGTTCAACCGGCTTGATCCCTTAAGGGTCCAAAGTGCAAAAGGGAAACAATCTTTGACAGGCTATTATTTAGAAATTGTGACACTTAAAAACTCTCTGTTTGAGCCTACGAGATCGCGTTGGGCCACTCTACAATAAACTCTCTCAGTTTTTGTTATTTCAGAGTCATTTTCCTGTAGTGTCCAGTTTTCACTTGATGGAAAAAGTGTTAAATGCAAGCAGTGTAAAGTTGCAAAGTGGTGCAAATTATTACAAAATATCTAGATGGATACATTTATGCTAGGCATGGTCCTCTTTTGCACCCAAACACGCCGAATTGCTTTGAGCTACGTTCAACTGGCTTGATCCCTTAAGGGTCCAAAGTGCAAAAGGGAAACAATCTTTGACAGGCTATTACTTAGAAAATGTGATGCTTATGAACTCTCTATTTGAGTCTATGGGATCATGTTGGGCCCATCTACAATAAAATCTCTCAGTTTTTGTTATCTCGGAGTCATTTTCCTGTGGTGTCTAGTTTTCACTTGATGGAAAAAGTCTCAAATGCAAGCAGTGTAAAGTTGCAAAGTGCTGCAACTTTTGTTTTGAAACTCGTGTGACCAAAAAAACTATTCCAACGCATCTAGATGGGTATTTTTACACTAGGAATGGTCCTCTTTCGCACCCAAACACACCGAATAGCTTCGAGCTACGTTCAACCGACTCGATCCCTTAAGGGTCCAAAGTGCAAAAGGGAAGCAATCTTTGACAGGCTATTACTCAGAAACCGTGATGCTTAAAAACTATATGTTTGAGCCTACAAGATTGTGTTGGGCCACTCTACAATAACCTCTCAGTTTTTGTTATCTCAGAGTCATTTTACCATGGGGTCTAGTTTTCACTTGATGGAAAAAGTGTCAAATGCAAGCAGTGTAAAGTTGCAAAGTGGTGCAACTTTTGTTCTGCAACTCATGTGACAAAAGGAATTGTTCCAACACATCTGGATGGGTACGTTTACGCTAGGAATAGTCCTGTTTTACACCCAAACATGCCGAATAGCTCTGAGCTACATTCAATTGGCTCGATCCCTTAAGGGTCCAAAGTGAAAAAGGGTATCAATCTTTGATGGGAAATTGCTCAGAAATCGTGACGCTTAAAAAATATTCATATGAGCCTACAGGATTGCATTGGACCCCTCTACAATAACCTCTCTCAGTTTTTGTTATCTCATTGTCATTTTCTCGGGGTGTCCAATTTTCACTTGATGGAAAAAAGTGTCAAATGCAAGTAGTGTAAAGTTGCAAAGTGGTGCAATTTTCATTCTACAACTCATGTGATCAAACAGACTGTTCCAACACATTCAGATGGGTACATTTATGCTAGGCATGGTCCTCTTTCACACCCAAACACATCGAATCACTTTGAGCTACTTTCAGCCGACTCGATCCCTTAAGGGTCCAAAGTGCAAAAGGGTAGCAATCTTTGACGAGCTATTACCCGTGATGCTTACGAACTCTCCATTAGAGCCTACAAGATTGCATTGGGACTCTCTACAATAACCTCTCTAAATGTTTGTTATCTCAGAGTCATTTTCTTGTGGTGTCTAGTTTTCACTTGATATAAAAAGTGTCAAATGTAAGCAAGGTAAACCCACAAAATTGGTTTACAATTCCAGTGAGGAAGGAAAAGTTGCAAAAAATTCCCCCATGCAAAAAGAAATGGTTTTTGGGGGTTCAAACAAACATCTGGTTCGAGCATTCGAACCCAAAGGGGGTTCACTAGAACACCCCTTCAAGCAAACCCATTAAATGTGGGTCCCACATTTCTTGAGAAAAAAAGCAAAGGAAAGGGTTGTGGAAAGGGGGTTCACTTGAACCCTGGTTTGAGCGAACCTCCAAGGCGGGTTTGCTCAAATTGGGGTTCGCTTGAACCCCCCATTTCCCCCCTTCTCCCCCTCTGGCACCAAAAAACTCCATAATTTTTCCCTTCGAAGCTCGAGTTGGGGATGAAAATGGAGGAGACTTCACAGACCCAACTGGATGATGGTAGTCCTCAGAATGAGCTATCCAAAACATATAATTTTAATATATTTTGGTTTTATTATGTATTTGGATTTTTGATTAAACATAGTTTTTCACCGAAAATCAAGCTTTATGTTCTGCACATGTGGAAAAATAGCAGATTATCATTGTTTTTTTTGAAAAATATTAGTGCACTAGATATTGAAGTCCTTGATCCAATAAAAAAATTGAATTTAAATACATACAAAAAAATTATGTTGTATACAGTCCTCCTATGTTTGAATTGTAATTGGTTTGACTTCAAAACTTGATTAAAGAAAAAATATTCAATAAAACACTATGAAACAAATTGGAAGCATTAGATATTGTAGTTAAGATCTAAATTAAAAAAAAAAGAATTTTATCCTTCATGGAAAAAAATTTATGTTGTATACGGTGAGTGTCACTCCTTAAAAATGGTGTTTACTGAAAAAAATAGTTTTCGAAGGAGATGGAAAAAGAAGTGCAATTTGATTCCAAATTTTGAAAAAATATATTTAGAATCTACATACAAAATGTCACAAATCACTAGTTCGCATCATCTTCAAATCCCTCATGGTTTAGCTGCTATAGGTGCCCAAAAGTGAAGATTTAGTTAGAAAAAATTAGTTTAGTGTCCAGTTTGGCCAAAAATTGTAAACCAGTATTGTGGGATCACCCAGCAGTGTAAAGTTGCAAAGTGGTGCAACTTTCATTCTACAACTCGTGTGACCAAACAAACTATTTCAACACATCCACATGGGTACGTTTATGCTTGGCATGGTCCTCTTTCGCACCCAAACATGTCAAATCACTCCAAGCCATGTTCAACCGACTCAATCCCTTATGATGACATGCAAAACAATCAAAAAGAGAAACATTCACACAATAGTTGAGAAGTTTGAGTTTTCCACACAAAAAGCATATGATCATCCTCAAGTCTAGCAAGCACAAGATTTTTTTTAATTATCCTCTTTGCCCTTACAACAATATACAACCAATTGTAAATACATGCAATGGTGGAACTTGGAAATATATTATTTTTCCTCAATTAATAACTTTGGTTGTGAAACATTTTGTCATTTTCATTTGAAATGATTTGCTATGCTTGAAAATTGGAGTCTAAGAGAAACAAGTGATGCTCTCACATACATTTATTATTTGGTGTGATAAATAAAGTTTCCACCCTTGAGTCCATTTCTTATTTGTATTATAAATTATAAAGCTTTCTCCCAAGTCCATTTCCTATACAAGAAATAATATTACAAAAAGTTAACATATACATCTTTCAACGTGTTTATATGGTGATGGATCAAGAACATAACAATTCATTTTGTACTATGAGGATTATACTGTGAAAATGTTTAAAGACTATTCAAGATAAATGTTTGTATGATAATGTGTCAAGAAGTTAACTACTCATCACCTACTATGAATATTATGTTTTGAAAGTGTTGTGAAAATTATGTATCCTTTGCTTAATTGAGTTGTTCCAATCAAAAGATTAAATATACTAGAATCTTTTTATGAAACATCTCATGGAATACCATTTGAAAATGTGTTTTTTGCTTTAAGATAAAGCATTTGATGGAACTCTTTAAATTTAATTGAATTGAGATATGTAAGAACAAGGGAGCATTAGGAAATACATTGCTCAAGGATCTTAAATAAGCATTCTCTCCCATTCCAATTTTGGGTGGATTATTGCTTTCAAAGTATTGGGAATGCTTTGCCTATTTTCTAGTTGACAGTTGTCATTCTAGAAGGCTCATCTCTTGATATATATTATACTCATTCTTAATCAATTATCAACTTAATAATCAGTGCATTTATTTACAGTTAATCTTTTCTTTTCAATTTGTGCAATTTTTTAATTTTTAACTCTACTAGTATTCCTAGAAATATTGAAGTTGTTTAGCATCAATCAATAAATATTCAAGACAAATCGTGAAGGACAAAAATGATCAATGTTAGGGCTAACCAATTAATAAGTATAGACATGAATAAGTCTAGTATACATGTCAATAAGGGAAGCACAAGTACTCAAAAACATGTAAGCCTTGAAGTATACACACAAATACATATTATACACAAATTAATACAAAGTATATGCATGAATACAAGGTATACACATAAAAACATGTAAGTTGCAAAGTATACATTGGAATAAATGTAAGTCACAAAGTATACATGTGTAAGATGTAAAGTATACACTTGAATACACGTGACTCATATCTATTGAACCATGGATTTATAATGCAAATATGGACACCATCGATAAAAAATATTTGTATTAATCAAATAGCCATGTAGGCATACATCAATATTTGCCAATATAAGTATAAAATATATATAAAATAGCCATATAGGCTTACGAGAATGCGATATAGGCATACAATGTCAAATATATCCAATACAAAATATGTACAAAAATGCCATATAGGCATACAACAAAGGGCTCTAGAATCAAAATTCATTGCTTTGCATCCTCTCAAAATAAATTCTTACCCTTTACTTGTCAACCAGATGGTGATAGTTCTATCACTCATTTATTTTGAGGCCGAGGAGTGCTCCTGGTGCTCCTCCTAGGGTTTATCTCCTGGTTAAGCTTTATCTATTACAATAAGAAGTAAAGACATTAATATATAGAAATTACATTATAAAAAATGATATATTTAACAAATAATCACTTACCGACCGCCAGTAGATGATCTCTTTCCTTGAGGGAAATATTCACATGCCTATGTTGTGGCATGCTAAAGCCCCATAGAAACAATCTAAAGAGAAATTAAACTACGAATCAATAATGGTTTGATTTTTCACTAACTAGCAGCTATAACAACAAATGTAAATTGAAATTTAGTAATATGCCTCATACCTCTTTCGTGGGAGCCATCGAGGAGTCTATAGCAAATGAAACACCAAGATCCATTGTCCAATGAACATTCAGAGGTGTATCCACTTCCAACATCTCAAAATAAAACAACAGATTATTCAATCACAAAAACTACAATAGCAATCCACGTCATGGCTTATAATGTATGAGATAATGAACAAAATTTTGAGTACTTATTAAACTATATATTTTTTACTATCATGCTTACTATTTTCCCTATCCATAGCTTGTTTGAAAGAACCTATTTTTAGGCTTTTACCCATAGCAGCAAGGCGGTGAACCGTTTGATAAAATTATTTCATAGACATGTACAATAATTGTGGTAGCATAGAGAAGGAAGTGAACTATTTGAAAAAATGCCTCAAAGAAATGGGGTCTCATGGTGATGGAATTCCATTACAAACAAATGTGTCATGGCATTCCATCACCATAAGACCACATTTATTTGAGGCATTTTTTCAAATAGTTCATTGCCCTCTCTATGGTATTATGTTGGGATGGGGTCGATGGTATTGTGTGGTCTTGGTTATGAGATGGAGGGAAATCATGACATGAAGAGAGAGGGGTGGGGACATGAACAAGTGGAATAAAAGGTGGAAGGTTCCATGGATTGGTAAATTGAGGATGAGGATGAGGATCTTGAAAAGAATTTGGAGGGGAATTTTGGCTAAAGGGTTGGTTTCTATTCTTCATGCAATGAGTTGTTTGAAAAAATGCCTCAAAGAAATGTGGTCTCATGGTGATGGAATGACATTCCATCACCATGAGACCACATTTCTTCAAGGAATTTTTTCATACTACTCACTACCTTGACTATGATATTGCTTACTATTATGCTTTGATAAATTTTTTCCAAGCATTCATAGTTTGTTGGAAAGCACCTATTTTAGGCTTTTAGCCATAACAACAAGGAAGTGAGTAGTTTGATAAAATGCTTTGGTACACATGTATGGAAAATGTGGTAACACATAAAAGGCAGTGAGTTGTTTGAAAAAATGCCTTGAAGAAATGTGGTCTCATGGTGATGGAATGACATTCTATCACCGTGAGACCACATTTATTTTAGGAAAATTTTCAAACAACTCATTGCCTTGTCTATGCTATTGCTTACTATTATTCTTTCATATATTTCTTCCAAGCATCCATAGCATATACAAGGTAGTGAACTGTTTGAAAAGATGCCTCAGTAAAAATTGGTCTTATGGAATGCCATGACAAGCAAATGCAATTGGAAGTTGCTCCTACTTATTACTTATGCTATGTGAAGTAATTGCATCACTGCTTATGTTAACTTTCTAAACAACTATATTGTAGTTGAAATTTTGTCATCTATCAACATCTAGTTATTATTTATGGAATGTGAAGTAATGCTTTGAGTTTGAAATATGTGCAATGCAATGTAATATAAAATACACAAATCTATTAAGTACAATTCATTACTTAAATTCTTTATTCTATTACCTGTGTGTAGGTTTGTCTAAATCCATTGGCACTAGGAGGTGTTCCCACGAAACCTCCAATATTAGCCTATTCAACATCCAAAATTAGATATTAGAATACCATTCATAAACAATGCTATTAACATGTAATATTTTTATAATTGTTTATTAGTTACATATCTCAATGGTAGATGAAGTGGACCAATAAGTAGGTGTAGGGCCGGTGTATCTAGTATCAACACTGTGACCCGATAATTTTATTAAAATCGTAAAACTAAATTACTTAATCTTGCATTTTAAAATTGAAATTTAATAAATTAAATTCAATGAACATGCTAGAATTTACGTGTGTATTGATACCATAAGCCTCATTCAAAATGTCAGCTGCCCTCGCCATCTCTGTAGTTGCAGACATATCTTGCATAGCAGCCTCCTGAGTGTTAGTGGGGTCATATGAACAATTTGCCCCACAAGCTTGACACAAATGAGATCGAAGCCCACCACTAGAAGACTCCCCTAGATGACGTTGTAGTATAGGGATGGCATGCTAGATGACACTTTGGGTCAAAGAGCTAATGGCTTGCAAAGTGTCTACCTCGACACTCTCCTTCGTGATGGAAGGGATAACAATGTGCTCATGAGGTGGCCTAGCGAGGGGTTGTCTCGCTTGTTGCCTAGGATCTTGTTGTGCACCAAGTCTATCTTGAGTCGACCCCCACCTCTACCCTCGAAGTCCCTCATATCAAAATAATTCGATATTTTTTTAGGATGAACTCACAGTATAGTTTCCTTAGAAAATATTATGGGATTTCGCAATTTTTGCATGGTGGGTAATCAAAAACCATATACCACCTATCCCAAAAAAGGTTCCTAATCTGTTGGTGGTGGCACCAATGGATAGGAAACCTCTTCGCATTGAGGCTAAGATTTTGATTTGTGCATGGGTCGGTGAATAATGTGCACAAATCTAATTTTTTAATTTTTAAATCTTTTGCATATTTATATGATAATTTATCCCAGTAAAAATTCCTAGCCATCTGCCTCCTATCTTGCCAACCACTTAATTGTTTGTTGATTGCATCTACATGTTTTAACATTTCTTTAAGTGAATTTGCAAGTTTTTTTCTTTCCATGGTTGAACCGTTTGGATCGTTCAACCTCATGATTAACTCCTCAATTTGTTTTTTATTGTTTTTAGTTTTACTCATTAAATTTTGCTGAGTGCCAGGAGGATGTTGAGGGATTGGTGGAGGAGATTGTTTTGTGGTTGTTGAACTTGAGGATTTTGTTCCTATTGTTGTTGCTTTGCTTGTTGAGGATTTTTAGGAAGCTTTTGAAGAGGGTTTGTAGGTTCATTATCATCTCCTACAAATTCAACAAATAAATATCAAAAACAACCTAAAACTAACAAATTAACAACAAAAAATAACCAATCCTTACCTCTTCGACCTCCCCGTCAATGTGGAGGCATCCTGGCGACGAAATAGCAAGAATTTGATAAAAAAATTGTAAGATTCACTCCTCCCAAAAAGTGAGCGCGCAAAACAAGGGCTTTTGGCCTCGGGCATAAAAAAACTCAAAAAGAAAATGAGCTCAATTTCCTTTTTTTTGATTTTAATTGCTCATAATGCAAGTACGTTATTCCACACTTGCATTATAACACGAGTAAGAAATAGGATCAGTGTGGCCAAGCCTTAGGCTCAACACACCAAGCCATAACACGCTCACGTTATGAGCTATCAATTTTTTTTTTTAAATTTGGCCCCCCATCTTTTTGCACCCGTTTGGGAATCTTTGATCGAATTTTCAAGGGAGGTAACCAGAAAGAAGAGGAAGTTGAGAAACATTTTGTGTCATAGGTGGTTTAGAAGCAGTCTATGGTAAAAGTAAAATACATTATATCTACCTTCCAGAGTAATGTATTTCATAAGAGCTAGACATACCTTGTCCCAAGGTTTTGGTAGTGCCTTACGGTCGAACTCTGACTGCTTCTTAATTAGCTTCTCGTCACCTCTGAAGAAAGTGTTGAGACTCTCCAGGTCTTGTGTTTTGGTATGTTTCTTGTATTTCTTTCCATCACAAGAGAGGCCCATCATCATGGCAATCACTTCCTCATTGACCTCAAACAAGATGCCACCCATGGTGACTCTTCTATCCTTCCATGAACTAGAAAATTGGGTTGAAAAATTCTCGTTGTGACCCAACAAACTTTCAAGAAGCGGCGCCAAACCTCCTTCCATACAAATATGCCACACTATGGGTTCTTTGCGAAATTCTTTGTAGTTGTATAGTTTAGGCCTTACCCTGTTGCCGCCCATCTCAACCCACAACACACAGAAACTAACCTAGGGAAACAAAGTCTCTAATTATTTTTGTTCATGTCTCTTATTCACTCCCAACAAACATGGTATGCATTATGATCACCTATTTGCACATAAACTATGTCTAAATATATGATGTGGTCTTAAGGAGATAATCTATCCCATCATACTAAATATTTGGTGTTTTATAAATCATTTCCATGAAACTTCTAAACTCTATGACATTGTATGCAATAATTGTGGTAGAGAAAGTGAAATCCCCTAGGCCCCTAAGCACCAGAATAATTCATACCCTAGACATAGTACAACCTTCTATTAAACAATTGTAACTTGTTTTTTCTTTTACCCACTAGAAGAGAAACTATAAAGAAGGAAAATTATAAAATAGATAAAGGAACAAACACAAGGATGAAAAATTAGAAACTAATATAATATTAGAGAGCAATCTGCTAACAATAAGTACAATCTAGGCAACTATATCACAATAAATAAGACTAAAGACCAAAATATCAAGTTGAATACATGTAGTACAATACAAATCATAGCATGTAACACAACAACCCTTGTGTTTGTGTTGGGAACAAGGCATTCTTGATTTGGATTTAAGAGAATTGTAATTTTATTTTTCATAGCTAATGGGAACCTTCATATTCTTCTTTGAAAAAATCTATAGCTATGAAATTAAAGGCACAATTGAAAAAATATGTCAAAGTAAAGTCTTAGAATTATAGTTTATTAGTAAAAATTAGAGCTCAACTATGAAATTAAAATCTAATTTTTTGCATATGCATTAAGATGAGATGTTTGAAAAAAACACAATTCACATTATTGTGCAAGCTCATTCTAAAGAAGGCTTCTTTCCAATTCAAATGATTTTAAAAATAACATGTTTCTAAAAATAACAGTCTATTGTTTCTTAACAAAATAAGATCCCTAGAATATTTTTTTTGCAATTTTATTTGACTAAAAATGAGCATTTAATTGACTAAACCATTATACATTTCATTTAAATTTTCCCTAGATAGCTTGCAATGTAAATTTTTCTAGGCCAAAAATTGTGCATCAAAATTAGCTTTAGATATTTTCAAATTTGAGCACTTAGTTTGATCCAAAACTTATTACTAATCTACATTTCTATTTAAGCTTAATATATGGATTTAGGGTCATCGATAGAAGGAGATGGAGAAATTTTATTTAATGGAAGTAGAGTGAAGTGATAAGAGGATAGCCAAAGCTAGTTTTTGAAGAAATAACATAAAACAAATTTACACAATTTCATTGTTAAGTTCAATGGTACTAAGGATTGCACAAAATAGGAAATTATTTATATTGGTGTAATATTAGAAATTGTATACTCTTACAATTTTCATATTATGTTTGGCCTCAATTTAGTGTTCACTACCCTTAATATATTTTTGGGCTCGTTTGGTCTGTGCCTTAGCCCATTTCACACTTGATGCTAATTTATGCCTTATTTATTTGTGTTTCCTCATCTTTTATTTGTAAATTTTTTCCTCTTCCATATTTATCTTATATATTTTATGGCATGTCAAAATTTAAAAACCCTATTGTTCTTAGACATTAATGTGATGCATAGATTCCTATGCAATGTGCTAGAATCCAATGGAAATTTGTCATACTTGACAATCATTTATATGAGTTTTTTCCACCTTTCTCAATGATGGCCAAGCTTGGTAACTAGCCTAGGTTGAAACATAATGGACGATTTGTGTCCCTGGCCTCTTTATATCTTCATTCCTACTTTTCTTTTAATCTATCAATATCTCTTACAAATTTTAGATTTTTAAGTTATCATGTGATCTAGAATATTACCAAAATATCAATGGTTCTAAAGCACCTTATTTCCCAAAAAATAATTCTCTAGAATATATATTTGGGAAAATCTAACTTATGATTCTTGTAGGTTTTACTACCATTCATAGTGTGAATTTATAACAACATGATTTTTAACCTATTGATCTCTTTATATCTTCATTCCTACTTCTTTTGATCTTTTGATATCTCTTACAAGTTTTTGATTTTTAAGCTAACATGTGATCTAGAATATTACCAAAAAATCAATGGTTCTAAAGCACCTTATTTCCCAAATACAATTTCTTTGGAATATATATTTGGGAATATCTAACTTATGATTCTTGTAGGTTTTACATCCATCTATAGTGTGAGTTGATATTGTTTAAACCCTTTTTATCTCTTATTTAAAAAAAATGTGAATCCATTGGTGTTTTCTTGGTACTTGTTGGTATTTTCATTCCTACTTGACAACCATACACATTATATTATTACTTCTTTTAGACCTAGAAGTATTTTTTATAGAATTTATACTTGTTGCTAAAATTCTAGACAAACACAGGCTAGGAGTGTATTGCATGCAAATGAAATAAATGAAAATAACACCAAGTCAAGACTAGTTCAATACTCAAACAAAATACATGCAAACCTTAGAGAAATCCTTGTGATGTGTTTCTCTTTATGATGTGTTGATATATTGAGTGTGGTTTCTTATCAAAACCAATACATGATAGTAAGATTGAGATGGTCCATGATCAAAAGGACAACATAAATAGTATGATAATGAAAGATGAATTCTCCAATGGACATCATAAGGATATAATAAAAGTGAATTGAATATAAAAGGAGACAACATAATGATATGATTATGGAAGATTCCTAAATAAGGTGAGAAACCATAATTTTTTAGAATTTTCAAGAGGAAAATCAAGGGCCAAGATGTATTGGTTAATGGATGGTTAGGAATGAATGGGGATTAGAGTATTCCCATTAAAGTTGTAGTCATGTGACAAGTGTCTCATAAGGTGTAAGAGCTAGGTGTGAGGAATGGAGGGCTCAAAATTGATGAGAGCTCTCAAGAAAGGCAGATTGGACAAATGTCAAAAAGGGATTAATTGGAAAGGGTGGCTCCAAGATCAATTGTGGGGATTGGACATAGGAAATAGTGGATAGATAAGGTTTAGTGGGATTTTAGAAAAGGTATCTTGGGAGGCAATTTTTGATTTCTAAAAAAGGCAATATTTATTTTGTTGCACATTCTAATAAAGGAGGTGATGAATTTAAAATTAAGATTTATTGAAAAGGGGATCCTTATCATGTGTGCACATGATTATGGATTAATTAGCCTAAATCAATAAATTAATTATGTATTAATTAATTGATTTAATTGGATGATATAAAGGTATAAAGGTAGAATTAATTAAATAAATATAAACTTATTTAATTAAAGGTGAGGGATAAAGGTAAAGGGTTAAAATTAATTAAATAAATGTAAATTTATTTAATTAAAGGTTGAGGGATAAAGGTAAAGGAAATATTAATTAAATAATTAAATAATGTTTTTATTTAATTAGCGAAGATAGGGTAAAGTCAAATGTGGTCAGGTATGAACTAATTTAGGCATCTACATTTTCCCCCTCTTTGATATGACATCACAACTGGAAGAAGTGGCATCATATCAAAGAAGAATAAAACATAGTAGGTAGAAAGGGATGAGGAGTAGTGGCATGATGCCCCAATCATTGGAAGGATGGTGAGGAGGGAGTTTGGTATGCCTTGGATTAAGAGGATAGGTGGGTTCGAAGAACATGGGTGTTCTCTCAAAATGAATGGAAGGGCTAGAGGATTGTTGGTAAATAGATTTTGCAATATAATAAATACCTCATAAATCTAATTATGTTATGCTTAGGAAGATACTAAAATTTGTACCAATAATTGCTAAGGTTGCTAATTTTAGTCAATCTACCTCTATATTGAGAGAGGCAACTCCCTTGTATGATAAATATTTAGTTTTTGGTAAAGTTTTTAACACAAAAGCGCCAAGAAATTTTAAAGAAAACAAAAATATGAAATCTAAGAGTATCTCAACCAATAAACATACAAATATTAAATTAGGTTTCCTTTCAATAAAAAATAATGACTACTCTAGAATTTTCAACATTGTATGTCAAAAATATTTTAGCAATAAGAATGAAAGATGTCAAAATTGTGGTCAAAGAGATTTATAAAGAATGAACAACTCAGAAAATACTTAAAAAATACCATTCAAATATTTTCCATTACTTCCTTGCAAAAATCTATACAAATTTAACCTTCTCGATCTCCAAAATAATGAGAATCAAAAGTCCTTTTCAATAAGAAAAAGCCTCATATATTCAGGCTTTCCTTGATAACTAACTCCAAATTATAAATTTATGATGAAAATAAAATTAAAATCATTTTTTCCAACATAAATCTATAAAAGAGTTGCATTAATTCATATAAAAATAACTTGATTTACAAATTATAAAATAAAATGTTTTGTAAAGTTTTAAGTCTCCTGAACTTGTATATTTTCTAGCACAATCTTTGTCTTGTCCTTAAATGAAGAGGTAGCCTTATAATCTTTGTATTTTCTCACCACAAGTGTCAATACCTTTATTTTTGGAACCACAATGTTGGAAAAATGTTGGTTTCAAATTAATAAAAAAGCTTCGATTTCCTTTAATTGTTCTTCCATGATTGATAACTCTTTTCCAAAAGTACTAGCTACATGTGATAATGTAGACAATTTGTTCATTGTGTTGGTACTGGCATTTTCCTTACTAAACAATTCTTTGGATACAAGGTCTTTGAATTCTTGTATGATTACTTGAGAGTCTTCTAGAGATAAATTTTCTTCCTTGAGGATATTCACCTTCATATCCAAACAACTTACTATAATTTCATATTTTATACCTTCAATTTCCTTGTAGAGCTTCTTCACTTGGTTGATGGGTTGTCTAATGATTTAAAGTTTCCATTCAATATTCGTTATCCATATTGTAGTATTGTATTCTTCAAGTTTGAGTAGGATATTTTTTGATAGTAGTGTGTTTGTGTCAATCTTCGATACTTATTCTACATCTCTCACTACTAGATGCCAATTAACTTCTTCTTTTCTCATTAATTGAAGTTCTTTTTTTAGTTGTTTATTTTTCTCTTTATTCTCTTTATATAGAATTATTCCCCTTTCAATATAGAAAATTCCATCCATGATTATCTACTCAACCCACACTTCAAAATCTTTTCCAAATGCTTGATACATGTTAAATATTTTCATTGCACTTTTATCAACACCTTGTATATTTGTATCATCCAAGACCAGAGCCCATCTTGTGGTTGTGTTAATTGAAATGTTTAAAATTATTTTAATATACGAAGTTAACATTTGGACTTGTTCCTCAAGCTTCCCCCTAGTGGATTTTTCTTTTTTTGTTCTATGTACAATTTTAGCAACCAAAACTTGGAAATTATGGATTCTCCTTCAAGGGTTGAAGGACCAATATCAATTTTGGAAACTTAATAATTAGTTTTTTTAACATTATTTTTGTTTTTATTATCAACAAGTTTGACTAATTCCAAATATTATTCATCTAATGGATCGATCATCAACCTTGAAGTAATTTGATCCTTCTTAGGTTTTGGAGTAATTTAACAATTTGGCAACCATGTCATAATCAGGTTTAGTAACATATTTATATTTATTCTTCTTGCAAACTAGTTATTTGAGCCATTGGGAAGAGGATGTGACTTTAGATGGGCTCAAGGTGAAGGTGGAGGTACAAGGAGGTAAAATAGTTTTTGATGGTGGAGTTTCAAAAGCATCATTAGGTGATGGAGGAGGAGACATATGAATAATATTATTTGTATTTGAAGGAACTTAAGGTGGAGAAGATGACACTTGAGGTGGGGACACATTTCCTTGGGAAAGATCAATATTTTCTCAAGTGTTGGATTTCTTCATCAACATCCTAATCTACCTGAGATATTTTTACCTATAATTTAGCTTTGAATTTAGGGGCATCTTGAGCATAAGAAATTTTTGGATTTATTTCTTTATTAAGCTTTTCATCATCTCGTCCACTAGCCTCAATCGTATTTGACATTATCTTAGGAACGTTGACAATAAATGTAGCTGTAGGTATTCCACTAGAATTTTTTGATTGCTTTGTCACCTTAGATGTATACACTAAAGGTTTAATAATGGTACCTAGGTTCATTTCTTTTGGCATCCAACCATTTCTTGGATTCCTTTAAATCAAAGGACCTTTTTACAATGTCCTTTATTTCCTTTTTACTCCAATCAATGGGTGTGAGAGGTTCAAATTGAATAGAATATAAATAAAGCTAGTCCACCATATCAAAACCATCATATTCTATAACCTCAACATCCCATTCCAATTCATAGTCATTCATTTGTTGCATTGTTAATCTAGTCCAATCCCTCTTTCACACCTTAAAATCATTCTCACAATATTCCCAATAATATTCTAAATGATGGAAATGATGAATTTTATTCCCAAGATATAAATTATTCTTCATATACCCCTTGCTAACAAAGGGATACCTCTTGTAATAATAATTTATGATTAAAAGTACAAACCCGTGTCACATTTTTATAAAAAAATCAACCAACGCAAACAAAAATGATCAACTTCAACGACATAAAAGTAGTCTTTATGTTTTGAATTTCAAAATGATGTAAACTAATGAAATGTAGAACTCTCGATGAAGTTTATTCTTGTATTTTTTAAAAAAATTAAAAAAATATTTTGATGTTTTTTGTATAAATTTATGAGTAGATTTTGAATCATTGAAAAATTTCAAGAAAAAGTGACGTTGAGTTGACATAAAAAAAAATAGAAAACAACTTTTTTTCCCCCCTTTTTTTTCCAAATAGATAACTTCAAATATCTAGTGCATGGAAAACAATTAAAATTTTGATGTATATTTCCTCATAGTAACATTTAAAGTCAAACATACCAGAATTTGATAGTTTTCATTTGACATCAACTATTGTCTAATTTTTTATCCTTTTCAAAAAAAAAATTATACCCTTTTTGAGAGGATTCTCTCCTCTAGTACACCATATATTTGTCAATTTTTTAAAATATATTTTATTATTTTTTTAATTTCTAATCAGCCTCATTTTTTATTTAACAACCTACTTGCATTATTTAAAAAAAAATAGATTAAAACTAATCAAAATATCAAAAAAATTATATATATTTGGATTCTTCACTTTGAGCTCTACATAAGGGTATTTTTAGTTTTTTTGAAAATTTTTTTTTTGATTGAATAAATATCATGTTCAAGTGGAAAGTTTTAGAAATTTTTGAAAAACAATGAGGTGACTGCTAACAAGGATGCCACATAGACAATTTTGAGTGAAAGAGTTTCGACCGAAACCCTTTCACCTGAAACCCTTTCCTAGTCAAAAACTTACATACAAATTGAGTCACATTTCAAAGCGACAAAGGGAAAAAAAAATCTTTTTTTGTTTCGAGCAATAGTGTTTCACTCGAAACTTTACGTGCCATGTATAGGCCACGTAGTTTCAGGTGAAACTATTTCGCTTGAAACTATTTAGGGTGAAACTATTTCACTCAAAACTATTTAGTTGGCTAAAAGTGTGACACACGTTTATGCTTTTACCCGTATAGTTATCTTTACCAAAGAACTTTCTATATTTTATGCTTCAATTGAAGATGGAAACATGTAATATGATAGCCCTAGTGGGAAAGAATATCTTACTATTCTCAAATATTTTCATATGTTATTGAGTGATTCCATTTATCTGCATAGTTCAATAAGAATTAAGTGCTCAAATGGGTACTTGGGAAATTTATAAGGATATTCATCAAATTCACCTATCCTTGTATAAGAAAATCTTGAAAATAGAATAAAATAACTTTCAAAACATCTAATTAAATCTACAACCTCAAGAGAAACTATAAATGC
>VDFB02353493.1:333358691-333379544 GCA_007258455.2 Sequoia sempervirens
TTCCTTTTAGATACCTGAAGATTCTCTTTACAACAGTCACATGAGACTCTTTTGGATCAGCCTAAAATCTAGCAACCATACATACAACATTCATAATGTCTAGTTTGGTATGAGTTAAGTAGAGCAATCCACCAATCATTGACCTATATCTTGTTTGATTTTCATTAGGAGAATCATCATTCTAAGTTAACTTGCATCGGGTTATCATGGGAGTACCAATAAGTTTTGAGTCTTCCATGCCAGACTTCTTCAGCAGCTCTTTCACATATTTGGACTAAGATATGAAGATCCCCTTATCTAATTGAGTAACTTGCAATCCCAGAAAGAACTTCATCTCTCCAATCATGCTCATCTCAAATTCATTCTTCATTCAATCAACAAAATTCATACATAGATTATCATCTCCTCCAAAATTAATGTCATCAACAAAGACCTCAATAATTAACTCTTTGTCATGATCCAATTTGAAATACAAGTTGCTATCAGAAGTACATTTATTGAATCCAAGCTTTAGTAAATATTTATCCAGTCTAGCATACCGGGCTCTGGGAGCTTGCTTGAGTCCATATAGAGCTTTCTTCAGTTAGAAAACCATGTCTTTCTTGTCAGTTAGTTCAAATCCATCTGGCTATTCAATATATACTTCTTCTAGCTCACCATTTAGAAAAGCTGACTTCACATCCATTTGATAGACTTTATAGTTCTTATATGCAACATAAGCAAGAAATAACCTTACGGCTTCAATTTTGGCAATAGGGGCAAAGGTTTCTTCAAAATCAATACCTTCCATTTGTGAATACCCTTTACATACCAATCTTGCTTTATTCTGGACCACTTCAGCTTGTTCATTCAGCTTATTCTGAAAGACCCATTTAGTACCAATCACATTTTTTATCTTTAGATTGCGGGAACAAGTATCCATGCATGATTCTTTTTTTTTTCAATGCTGCATTAGTTCTTCCTCCACATAGCTTCATCTGAGTGTTCATCATTACGAGCTTCATTTGCATCTTTAGGCTCAATCTTGGAAATCAAGCAATACTCTTACGCAAATCTTTCTTCTGGTTGCACCTTTGATGTCTCTTATAATTTTTGTTTTTAGAATGATTTTGTACATGCCTTAGAATTTTTAGGATTCTCTCAAACTTTTTGATTCTTACGTTCTTTCTTTACACTTTACACTTGTATCTCCTTCGACTGTGATTTACCAGAACGGTGAGTTTTACTGGAACATCTGGAACAATTTTAAGTTGATTCTATATCTGAGGATTCTTTCCTTTGATTGTGCTATATTTTTGCTCATCTAAATCATATCCATAGTATCTGGATGATTTAGCAGAGTTCTCATCAACTTTGACATTTGTACTCTCAACCATTTTTCTTAATCTTCTATGATAGCACCGATAGGCCTTTCTTTAAGTAGAGTAACCTAGAAATATTCCTTCATTGTTTCTTGCATCAAACTTTCCTATGTCCTCATCTCTCTTGATGTAACACTTGCTTCCAAAGATCTTGAAATATTTAACGGTAGGCTTATAACCAAACCATATTTCAAAAGGAGTCTTACTAGAATTACCATTTACATTTACCTGGTTCAATGTGTACAAAACATTGCTTACAACTTCACTCCAATAGATGTGAGGCACATTTCCTTCAATCATCATTGTTCTAGTAGCATCCAAAATTGTTTTGTTCTTCCTCTCTACAACTCCATTCTGTTGAGGGGTTCAGGGAGCAGATAACTGTCTTCTAATTCCATGATCTTCATAGAAAGAATTAAACTCCTTGGAGGTGAACTCACCACCTCTGTTTGACCTTAAACATTTGATTTTCAGACCTTTCTCATTCTCTACCATAGCTTTGAGACTTTTGAAATTTTCTAATGCTTCACATTTTTCTCTTAAGAAAGCAACCCATATCATTCTAGAGTAATCATCAATAAGTAGCATAAAGTACCTTTCTCCATGGAGACTTTTGACTCTAGAGGGACCACATAGATCAGTATGTACCGGTTCCAGTAATCCATTTGAATGATGCTATTTGCTCCGAAAAGAAACTTTAGTCTATTTTCCCATCTGACACTCCTTGCAAATTGTGTTAGCAAGCTTCACTAGCTTAGGTAGATATCTTATTGCTTGAGTGGAACTTACTTTGACAATGTTATCAAAATTCATGACATGACCTTCTATGCCATAAGAAACTTTCATCTACTTGAGCAATTAAACAACTTTCACTAGCAGCATTCAGGTGAAAAATATTACCTTTTGTCTGTTTACCTGAAGCAATTAATTTTCCAGAACTTCCAAGTATCCTGCATCTTCCATCTTTGAACTGAAGATCATAACCCTTGTCCACCATCTATCCAACACTCAACAAGTTGTGTTTCAAGCCTTCAACATAAAGAACATCATCATTGTTATGCTTACCACCAAGACAAATAAATCCTCTGCCACGAATCACACAAGAATTGTTGTCTCTGAATCTTACAACCCCACCGTCATACTTCTCTCTAGACTTACAAATTTTCTTTTGTCACCAGTCATATGATGTGAGCATCCGCTGTCAATGACACACTCATCCTTTTCTTCAATTCGGGCTGCAAGAGCTTTCTCAACTTTAGTAGATTAAGTAGTCACTGGACTATTTTCCTTGATAGCAATGAAAATCCAACCATCTTCATTTCCATTTTCATTATTAGACTCATCATCAGTCACACCTTCTTCAGCAAAATAGCATTTATTTTGAAATCCAGGTTTGTAAGGCTTAGACCTAGGAACTCTTTCAGGACATCTTGATGCAAAAGGACCTATTTTACTACAGGAAAAACATTTAATAGGCAACTTCCCTTTATACTTACCTTTTCCTCTACCTTCTTTATTTACAATCAGTGCTTCCAACTCTTCTACCTCTCTTTCTTCATCTTCAAGTTGTTTCATTTCTTCCTCATACTTGAATGTCTTTCTAGAAATCTCTCCCAGATCATATCTTTGCTTGTTTCTTCCAGATATAGTAGCCTTAAATGCAGTTTCAGTCTTGGGAATAGATTCACCAAATTCGCTCAACTCAAAGGCAACAAGTTTACCAATTAGTGTATCCCTTGTCACATTTGTCAATGATATGGTTTCTTCAATAACATGAGCTTTTCTTTGTAGGAGGGAGGAAATGATCTGAGCACTTTAGCTACAATTTCTTCCTCATCCAAGGTACCACTAACACATCTAATACCCATCACTATTTCATTTACTCTTTGCTTAAAAGAAGAAATATTTTCATCTTCACCCATCTTCAAATTTTCATACTTGCTTTTCAAAATCTGTAGCATAGCCATCTTCACATGTACATCTCCTTCATACAAAGTTTCTAGCTTCATCCACATCTCATGAGTTGTCTTCAAACCTATCACATTTGTCATTTCTGAATCTGTTAGAGTAGTCAACAAAGCTTCCATAGCCCTGACATTATTCTCAACTTCTTTAATCTCATCAGCAGTGGAAGAATGATTATGAGGAATAACATATTTGTTCTTTGCAATCTTCTAGTAGGGTTCACCAATACACCTCAAATGACACTCCATCCTAGTTTTCCATAATGAGTAGTTTGTTCCATCAAATCTAGGACTATCCTTCTTGTATGATGCCATCTCAGATCACCTCAAGCTTTTAAACTTCTTAAGAGGAACCTGATCTAATACTAATTGTTGGCGAAACAAGGACATACAACTGAAAGGGGGGGTGAATTAGTTGTCACAGAATATTTAAAATTTTCAAACTTAACTTAATCTCAGATTTGATGAATGAATAGTAAACCATGAACAATCAACACATTAGAAGCAAAAAGAACACCAAGATTTTTATGTGGAAACCCTGTTAGGGGAAAAACCATGGTGGATGTTAGTCCACAATATTATACATTGTTAAAAGTATAAGAAAAATAATGGGAATTCACATGCATTTAGGAACACTGCCTAGAGCTCATTGCTCAAATACAAGAGGGCTCACTTCCCAAAAATACACAACTATACGGATTAGATCCACAGGGTATGAACTGAGAAAATAGCTTCTACACGAGCCTAATTACAATTCTAGTTAAGCACATAAAACCTTCTTCACACTTTGTTGAAACTTCTCACTTTGCACTGCAATCGAATGAATAGATCAATATTCACACACTTTCTCTTCTCTAGCTTTTCTTCACTTCATACACACTAACTTCACTAAAACAATCACATTCTTATATATCCGCAACATGAAATGACATCAAAAACCTTGTCGACCAAAAATATAAAACATATTTTCAATGTTGGCCCAATTTATAAATAAGTTTTCAATGTGGATCAAACACCATCAAAAAAATCATGATGTGACCCAAAATGATACCCTTGAGCATGCCAAACATTCAAATTTAAATCTTCAAGGATCCACAACATGTTACAACCATCATGTCGGCCAAGAACATGAAAACCTGAACATACCAAGAAAAATCTTCGACCATGAGCACACCGATCAACATAGACATACAACAAGAATAGAGAATGATCTAGAAGCATCCAAAAACAACAAGAACTAATAGAGAATCATCCACAACAACAAAAATTACTAGAAACACATAAACTTCAATTAGGAACACTGACAAAATGCACAAAAATACTATTAGAACACAATTGATCATAGGACGATCAAATCTTCATGCAGACCTCTGAAACTTCTGCAAGATGAACAAGATACTCTCAACAATAAACCCTTTAGTCCACAAAAACTGATCTTCAATGTACAGAGCAAGACACCTTCATGACTTTCACTGTTCCACTGGCAACTTGCAACTCTTCCTTTAACAATTTTCTCAATATCCTCGACATATACAACCTTCAATACAATAATGCTAATAGTGTTGAAATCAATGATAACCACATATAAAAAACACAACCACAACATCCAAAAACTTTTTCCTAAGAGTATCTTCATTTATCTTATGCATTTCATTACTCCATTCAACAAGCTTGAAAACAAGACCCAATTCTTCTTTAGTGATCTTAACCATTTCTTTCCCATCATATGTTTTGATAGTCCTCGTGTCTGGGTCATAATTAGTAGCTATTTCCCTAAGCAAGTCAAAATCCATATAGAAATTTGGCACAATTAACTTTCCTAGGTCACAGTTCCAAGGGTTTCCTATTAGGATACCCATATTTATGTTCCTGAACCAACTATAAAATAGTTCCCACATAGTATAAGGAAATTTAGCATCCCTGATAGAAAATCTTCTGTCGAATAGACCCTCTACTATTTGAGGACCTCTAGAAATCAATTGGCCTTTAGGTTTGTCACTGGTTGAGGGTGGTAATTGAACCATAAGGTCTTTATTCAAAGGTCTTTTGGGAGCGGAAGCTTCCCCTTTAGATGGAGATACTTTTACTTTAGGAGCCATAATGCAGGAAGTACTACAAGGCAAGGTTTTTTGGTTTAACTAAACAAGGCCTATGACTTTTGTGAGGGTTTGGCATGAATTATGCAAATGCAAAATGCAAAATTCTTTTATATGAACGTCAAACCTTAAAAATCCAAACCAAGAAAAATCCTAATAGACTTAAGTTTGAGAAATCACAACTTATCAATAATGCTAGAAGGAAAGCAACAATTGACTTACTAGTTTTCTCGCAAGTTGACAACCTTGGTTCCAACATCAAAAAATGTTGACAAACCACAATGTGAGCTCCTTGAGTGTATTGAGTATACTTTTAATACTGAATTATGCCTTTGAGATAAACATTAATAGTTATGAAATTCCTTACTTCAGTAGCTCAATGTCCTTTCAGTTGATAAGGCTCACTTGCACGAACCAAAATGGCTTACTTTCCTTCAACTAAGTTTTGAATACTAGCCATTGATCTTTTTGGAGAGTTAATTGATTCACGATCCAAATTTGACCAGCTTATTACGAAAGATCTGACTATGCACAACCACAACACTTATCAAATGACTGGAGGCCACATGTAAACACTTTCTTGTAGTACATGGGCTCCACCATCTCTTTGTATTCATAACCATGATCCACGCGTCCTTTTCCCCTTGCCCCCGTGAGCCATAACTCGTGCAACTTTCATCAATGGGGAGATAGGGAGAGGCTAAGATTAGATCTCTTGGCCTTGTCATACACACTCCTTAGCTAGCAACAATTTTATCCTTCATACAACATCTACAACTTAGACTAAAAAGATCTTTTAAGCATGTGCAATATATGCATATTAGTAATGCACATTTTACTTCCTATGCCCCGTGTTGAAATTTGAGTTAAAAATTTACCCACATATCTATGCTTCCATGTTCTTAGGATTACTCAATGCAGCAGATGTCTGCTTCCCCGTTGGGAATCTAGAAAGTAGGATGGGGCCCACATGAGATGGCGAGGAGTAGTCAAGATTACTCCACGTCACCTGTTATCAACCATTGATTTAGTTGAACCTTAGTAATACTAATCCTCAGACCCATCATCAACGAAGACAATTGGCAATTGCTTGCTAGCCCGTGTGATTATTTTAATAATCAAGAAAAGAAAACACGCACATGGGGAACGATCCAGATGTGGCCACCTCACTTATCTCCCATTGTTGATCTTCTTCAATGACCAACTGCATGCTTTATCAACAATGCTTGGCCCACCAATCATCAATGACACATGGCCTTTGCCCGTGAGCTCGAATGAATAAAAGAATGAGAGACAAAATGGAATGGGCATGTGGGCTATGGTCCATATTTTTTGCATTTGATCAAAAAAAAATTAGGGGTTCTTATATCTGCACATGTCAAAAAATGTTAATCCTAAAAGGGACATGACTAGGTCAATGAAGCCACACCCATGACATAAAATACTTCATATTTTTCAATGGGAAATATTCAGCCCGACTTAGGAAAATTTCAAAAATAATGATCCAACAGGGTCAATCAATAAAACGAGTTTCAATGTCAAGAGTCATGACTTAAAGGATTTATGACTAACACAAGGAGTCAACCAAAAATTAAAAGCTAGGTGAGGATATGGAATCAAATGGTTTTTCAAATAAGACTTAGGTAAACCTTAAAACCCTTATACAGTAGAAGGATAAAAAATTCATAGTTCATTAAACTCATGAAGATTTTGGAAATGAAACACAAAAAATTTTAGGGGTTCCATCAACATGCATAGGAAAGCTTGAATATATGTATTCCCAAGGATGGCCATAACTACAATCACTTAAAATTTACACACTAACAATTTTTTTATGCAATTTAATCTAGTCCATAGAAAAATTCCAATAAATTTATTATCAAGTTAATATATGGACATAGAGAAATAATGTCATTTAAAATAAAAAAAATCAATGGCTAAAAAAAATGGGAAGTGGATAATTTAATCATCTATTTGCCTATTTACACAAAAGGAAAATGGGTAGAGGCTAATTCCAAGATCTATGATCTTTTCATGAAAAAATACAAATGGGTAGATATTAATTCTATCATATATGTGCTTGTCTATGAAAATACAACTGGGCTTGATATGATTGAAGATAAACTTTGCTATATACTACAAACATAAAATCAATGTTATATTAAAATAATTTGAACCAATATGACTCATAGAAAATGAGATGGTTTCATAAATTAAGGACGAAAGGAGGTTATTCACCAAGGAGACAATCTCACACAACTGTGGGATTTTTTTTGAAATTAACAAACATTACAATCTATGTAAAATATCATTGTTATTAACATCACAACATCAAATTAGAAACCAATCAACTCTTTCACACAGTAACATCAAATGTGCTCTAATAGATCAGATAGATTTAAATAACTTGAACAAACCACTTTGGAGACAACAAAGTAATAAATGAGCATTAAAATCAACACAGTAATTGAACACTAAAAATGAATTATGATTTATGAATAGTCTGTTCCATTGTATGACTTCAAAATATAAGCATTAGAACAAAAGTCTTTGAAATATGGTATGGATGGGCGAATTATGCAATCTATTTTCTTACTAATGCCTACTCTAATTTAATGAAATGTGATGTTGATGATATGATATCTCAAAATTAGGCCTTGGTTTCTCTATTTGTATGGAAAGCAACAAGCTTCAGGCTTGTTACAAAAAGTTAGATTGTTTCATAACTAAAAAATAAATAGAATAAACATAAAAATATTAAGAGTTTGCTAGTGGATGCACTGTAGTTCGTTAATATCCATCAAGTGCTTGTGGTCATCTATGACCTATTCAAGGCTTGTGCACCATGATTGTGTATCCAAAACTATCAAACTCTAGCCCCTATCACTCCTCTTTTACTTGGCCCCAAAATTAACAAGTTCACCTTTGAAAAATGCACCACGTACCCACTTTTAGCATGAGTTTTTGTATTATGTATGATGTCTTTCATAGCATACTCTAATTCAAAGAATCTCCCAAGGTTCTGGTGCATCCTCTTAAGCACTTCCTCTTCATCATTAATCACATTAAGAACATGTGGTAGATAGTTGGAAATTTCGTTCTTCCATGTATCCTGATATTTCAATTCTGTTTCTTCAAAGAAATTAGGTAAGGCCATACTCAGTGGTTGATTGAAATGACTCAACTCCTATGTCAGCATATTGTGGAAGTCCTTATGAGCTTTCATGAGTTCCTAGTATTCTTGTAGCATAGCAGAGTTATCTTCTTTCTTTGCAATGATCTGAGACTACCTCCTTCATCCTATCACTCAATTTGGTGTTTTCCAGTAATGCTGCATATGTTTTGTCATGAATTTTCCAAACTTGTTCAACATGTTTGTACATGTCCTCGAATCTCATGCAGACTATTTTTGATGCCATCTCAAAGGTAGTGGTTTTGAGTTTTCCCTTTAACTCTTCTTGTTCCTTCTGCACTTTCTCATGCCTTAATTTTCCAATATGTTGTTTTTGACATTTCCTCAAGCACTTTCCTTTCATGTTAAACCAATAGAGAATAGAGCCCTAAAGAAGAAGAAGGTAGTCTATCCCTGTAGCTGATCAACTCTTGTTTCAACCTTTCATTTTCTTCTATCAACCCTTGGTTATTCCTTATTAGTTTCTTAATCTGAGCCTTTGTGAATTTGGCCACATTCACATTCAAATTGGTAGTTTCCATGGGATATGTTTCTCCTACTTTTTGCACCAAAAGATGTCCAAAAATTTGATCATGATCAACTAGGGAAGGATTTTCCCTGGTGGATAGAGTGCCCATATCTACAAGGTAGTATTGTCAGGATTAAATCTTGATCCAATGTAGATCTTGTCACCAACTTTGTTTGTTAAGTGCAAGGTTTTATTTTTTCTTTTTAGAAAACTATCAAATACAATGGCTGAGCTGATATCCCATCCTGCAAGGAGCATAACCCCAACCTCTTTCAACAATGCCCTTCCTCTCTTAGCATTCATATGTTTCATTTCTCTATCAATTTCATGTTGAAGTTATTTTAAAGTATATGCTTCCTTCTCAGGGTCAATGTCCTTCAACCTTTCCCTTACCACCTTTCCTTTATATTCATATATGAAAGCTTTAAATTCAGGAGTCTAGACAAAGGCATCATCTGCAATGAACTCTTGACTGACTCGATGCATCGCATCATCAGATAGCTCATCAAAAGCTTCAAATTTTAATACACTCCTTTCCAGTGGCATTTCATATGGAGGAATGACATAAGTATTGATTTGTGTGACTTCATCCTCTTCAACATCATCTTCTACCATGATTGGTGTAGTAACTGAAAAGCTTACCTCTGGAGTAGGATAAGGTGAAAAATTGTCTAATGGTGCTACATTTTCTACTTTCCTCGAAGAGCCAACATTTCTTCTTCTCTCAAATTCCACTAGAGGTACATCCTTTATTATCCCTTCCTCATGCAGAAGAAATTGTTCAACTCTCTCCATGGGGTCTTGAATTTCGGAAAAAGCTTCTACATAAGATGGGTTAGTATTCAATCTGCAAGCCTCAACCATAACAATCCTATTGTATGTATTTCCTCTCATGATCTCCTGACTATCCTCACAATTCTTGACAACATCAACATCAAACTTATGTTCATATCCTTTCAGTTTCTGAGAAATTTTGGCATCACTTATAAGGTGCTCATGGTCAAAATTCTTCCTCTTATTTCCAATCGGAAAGCCATATTAATTTAACTTGCTTCCAACCAAGTCATACCCTAATTCAACAATAATGGTGAAGTAACCAAAGCACAAAGTAGAAGGGATGAATGTCTGCCTTCCAAAGATTTTCAAATGCATAAAGGCTAAATAAGACAATTGTCTTATAATCTCAAGATAAGCAACTCTATCCGACACAGTCTTAAGCAAAAAATATGGGTTTGCTTCAAATCCATACACCCTAATGACAGTACAATCTAAAAAAGTGTACCAATCTCCCCAATTGTGGTTTATCTTTCCATCATGGCCTTTCTCCTTTGGTCAGAGAAACCTCTGTACTTCAGGGGATAAATTACAATCACATTTACGACCAAGCAATTTATACAAGGGTTTGACAAAATGCTCCTCAAAGTACAAGTAGTGGGATCTCCCAAATCTACTATCCTATACTAATGTCCACATTTGCACTAGTCTTGAAATTGATAGCTTCATTGTTATTCTTAATAGAATTAAGAGCACTATTAATGGCCTCTAATAGATACTCGACATAATCATAGGGCCTAACATCTTGAATCTGAATGTCTATGGCCAGAACCATGTGAGCTATACTCATGTTGGTAGGGGCCTCAATTCCCAACACTTGGCCAGCTAAATAGTATGTGTACTGATAATATTTTTTCAAACAATTCTATAGAAAATTGGGGATTTTCATTGCTAGAAAACCTCATAGGTTGATTTCCTGGACCCTTGGGTCTATGCGGAGGCAACTTCCACCTCTTGTAACTCGTATCCATAGAGTGGTACTCCTCCAACAAGTCTCTCAGCCACAATTTATTTTCCAAAGAAGTGTCCAATTGGAAAACCATGCAAATATAATCCCTTGTTATGACCATAAACTGTGACCCATCAAGCAAATGAATTTCCCTTGTTTTGGGATTATAATTCTTTGTTAGTGCTCTAATTAACTCTACGTTCACAAAAACATTTGGCATTACTAGCTTCCCTAAATTCAAATTCCATGGGTTCGAGACTGGGCTATATCTGTATTTCTTCCTATAATGATATATGAACAAATCGTAGCCTCTATGCAGAGTCCATACATCTCCCAAATTCTTATGCTTGTCTACTAGGGTCTCACATGATGAGTTTAATTGAGCAATTCTTCATGCTTTAGGCCCAGACCTGGGACACTGATCTATTAAGTCTTGACTGAGAGGTCTAGTTTCAGTTTTTTTCCCTTTTTCTCTTGTCTTTTTTGGGGTTTTATCCATTCTAACCCTAACAATGTTGTTCTTGAAGCTATATTCAAAATTTACTTTCAGCTAAGCCAAGGTGTACTTACTTGAGTGAATGCCAAAATTTTTGAGCTGCTTGCTTTCATCCAACTCTGTCCTTTGGATGCTTAGCCACAACGTGTAGTGAATTTTTGTTTCTCAAAGTATGCTTTTATCAAATTTTAGCACACTTAAACAAGCTCTGGTTCATAAATGGCGCTCGTGCCACCTTCCTATAAAACTTGCATATTAATGGTAGTTGTCTCTTTGACGACTTAATCTGTCAAATCAATCCAGTGACAATTATTTCATATTTTGTCGATGAGACTTTGATCACAACATCTGTATCTCTCTTCGATATCCTTGGCCATCTTTTGACAAATGTCTAAGAGACATTCATACTTCTCTCATTGATATCACAATGTCTCTTCGATATTTACTTCTTATTTTGCTCCCTGATGATTTTCTTTTTTGTCGATGAGAGTGGTGGATTTCTCTTACTAACAAGCTTATTTCTCCTCAACATGCCTATATTTTTTTCCTCGGCGGTAATAGTTGTTGATGATGTCTATGTGACTTTGTTATGTTGGGGAGACCTGAGGTCACCTCTTTTTGATGTCCCTTAGTATCATCGATATTTTGTGCCAGAATGTCGAGGAGACTTTTGATAATGTCTTCTCGATATCTTTGTGTCTCCTCGACACATCATTTTTAGGATGTTGATGAGACCTCATCCAATGTCTGTTCGATATTTCTGTGTCTTGCCAATACTTTTCTCCTTGAGTGTCGAAGAGACTTCTTTGCTTCTCTCCTCGACATGCCGATGTCTCTTTGACATTGTTGTTTCATCAGTGCTTGTTCAACTAGTGATTTATTGTTTATTTTATGATAACCTCTCAGTGTCTGAGAGATGTTTTTCTATTTCTTGAATGTTGACACTTGTATGATTTGTCGGTGAGACATGTTAGATTCTCTCCTTGACATGCCCAAGTCTCTTAGACATGTCGCTCTTTAGGATGGTGGGAAGAAATTTTAATATGTCTCTTAGACATTCCTGAGTCTCATATACATTTCTTATCAACCCTTTCTTCTTGTGTCAAAGAGACTATGGTGAGACTCTCTCAAATAAGGCATTGTCTTGGCGACATGCCATGAGCTGCTAGGAGAACATTTCAGGCAGGGACTTCACTTTATTGTAATGATCAAGGGCCTTATTTTGGTACTTTATACTAATGTCAATTATTATGAAATGGAAATGGAGCATATGGTGGATATGGGAGGATAAGTGAAAATGGAGGTGTGCGAGACAACCAATGTGGATTTTTTAGCTCCAACAACATCAACACATGCTCTTCTATGATATGGGAATTGCTATGGAAATTTTATCTCCTAAGGCTCCAGCGATGCTGTCCTACATACCCAGCTTCGTATGCTAGGCCATCATTAAAATTTGAGCTCAAACTGCCCTTCATTAATGCTCGTACTTATAAAAAATCACTTATTTTATTTTATTTAATTCATTTGTAATTTGTAAAAGATAATTTCAAATAATCTCATTTATATTATTTTCAAATAAAATTATAATGTAAAATAAATAATGTACATTATAATTCCCAATTACGAGAAAAACAATTCTCATAATTAAACAATTTAAAAATAAAATTAAAAACTCAACTAATATAATATAAATTAAAATTATACTTACTAATTCTAAAGTTTAAAATGGAAAAGAAAATAAAAATAATACAAATCATTATAATTAATTAAATACTAAACAAAAGCATGATCGAACGTCACCCTCATTTATACCAGGGGTTAGGACATTCTTGGCTGGTGGTCTCGACATGACTTTTCGGCAGCTGAAAGGGTGGTACGTACACATTAAAATGAATTCCATGAAAGGGTGGCATTCATTTGAATCTAATGAAGGTGGTGATCTCCGCATTCTACATTTGCTAGAGTTTTCATTCCAGAGGCTTCACTTGGGAGAGAAAGAATAATGGAGGAGGATGTGAAGTATGCAGTGTTTAAATCAGCCAAGGCGCTATCCGCCTTTAGGCATGATACTCTAATTTTCCTGGATTGCAGTGTGAGTTAGGTAGGTTTCAAAAAACTCATGAACCAAAGGCTCAAATGGATTCTTTTGGAGTTTGATCCATTGACGGTGGCCATGAAGAAAATGGTTTTGGGCTGAGAGCATGTGGCCTACAATGAAATGATCCGAGTTAATTCCCACATAGTCTCTCATTTTTTAGCATTTTTGCTTGATCAAAGCACCCCCAAAAACCTGGATCGGGCAATGATGAGCAAGCTTTTCAAGCCTAATCTCTTGGGTGGAATGGATGAGGTTATTTTGGCCTCTATTCTCAACCCTCAGGTGTCTTGTTTGAAAGACTTGGAAATGCTCAAAACTCCTAGTGCGGTGGTCCAATTGTTTGCAATTCTATTGGAGTTGAAAGGATTGGCGCTGGTCAGATATTGAATGGTGGCTGTGGTTGGGGTGGATTATCTAAAAAAATCTCTTGAGTTGGTGGATACTGAGGATTTGGAGTGGGTGGGGGAATTCAATGACTTCACCCATCTCAATGGCTTCCTGTGACCTCAGGCTCATGGTGGGATGGTGTTAGTTTTTTGGCCTCTATGATCATTGGTGGCTCCTAGTGGTGGTTCAGTTAGTTTTTTGGTGATGTTTTGGTGGTTGTATTGGCCTCTGGTGAGGCTCAAAATGGGTGGTTTGGGTAGCCTAAAAATTATGAAGCATAGTTCTAGCTTATCCACTTGGGTTTTTGGCTAGTTAGGAAATCTATTGCTAGGGTTTCATGAATATTCCTGCAATGGCAAACAATCTGTAATTTTTTGAATTTTGATTAATACAATCTCCTACTTACGTACCAAAAAAACAAATTTAAATAGTAATCTGGTTGTTTGCTATGTAATTCATCTTTTGGCAACCTTCGTGTTGTCTTATTGTTATTGTACTCTTTTTGCATTGTTTGAGGTGTATCTAGCTATTTGCTATGTAATTCTTCTTTTGGAAACCTTTGTGTTGCCTTATTCTTATTATACTCTTTTTGAATTGTTTCAATACAAAAAAAAACAAAAACAATATGTATATGCAAAATAATATACATTATAATTCCCATTCTCATTATTTAAACATTTTTAAAATTTGAAAAAAACTCAACTAATATTATCTAAAAAAAATTATAATTACTAAATGTTCAGTTTACCTGTTCAAAATTTTAAAATGGAAAAGAAAATAAAAAGAAGACAAATCCTTATAATTAAATACTAAAAAAAATAGTACAATCCTTATAATTAAATACTTAAAAAAAGAAATATGTATATGCATAGAGTATTTTGTTAACCAAGTGGTTTGTAAATTTATACCAAGCAAGGAGTAAAATGATAGAATAGTCAATTTAGTAAAATAAAAAAGTAATTTTGTCTAGCGCTTGGTAATTTAGGGCTCACAAAACAAATAATATTTACATGCCTATAAAAAAGTAGAATAAAAAATACTTTAACCACATGCAGTAGCAGATATTATGCAACACACACAAAAATAAATTATATGCAATCCATATAAGATATTATTTAGTGCGGGGTAGACTTTTGTAGGTAAAGTGATAAATTCAAGAAAAGGGTATCAATGGACCAAACATTTTCAAGGGTCGGTAGTCTAATATCAACCATCGATTGGAAGTTTCATGTTTGCCTTCTTCAAATAGGATATTCCTTTGGGATAAAATATATAGCGCCAACTTTTAAAAAAAATGGAGAAAAATACATTGAACCCTTAATTAACCCTCTACCCTCTACCCTCTACCCTCTACCCTCAACCCTCAACCCTAGTTAAACCCTAATCCCTCATAACCCCTATAACCTCTACCCTATACATTGGACCCTCAACCCTAATCCCTCAACCATATACGTACCCTTAACCCCTATACCCTCTACCGGCCTATACAATATTGGACCCTCAACCCTAATCCATCAACCATATATCCTCAAACCTCTATCCTCAACCTTAGTAAACCCTCAAGCCTCAACCCTTAAACCATATACCCTCTACCCTTTGATCTACCATATACATTAAATCCTCAACCCTCAATTCTCAACCCTCAACCCTTAATCCCTCAACCCTCAACCCTTAAACCCTAAACCCTCAACCCCTATACCCTCTACCCTCTACATTGGAACCTCAACCCTAATCGACCTTCAACCATATTATACCCTCAAATTTCCTAAACCCTCTACCCTCAACCCTTAATAACGTCCGTCAACCCTAAACCCTTAACCCTAAACCAGCCTTAAACCTTCTACCCTCTTATACCCTAAACCCTAAATTGACATTAAACCATCTACACCCCTCTACCCTCTACCCAATACCATCTTATACCCTCAACCCTAATCCCTCAACCCTAGTAATCCCTCAACCCTTAAACCCAAATAAATTACTCTCTACCCTAATCCCTCAACCCTTAACCCTTAATCCCCCAACCCTTAAACCCTCAACCCTTATACCTGTACCCTATACATTAATGGACCTTCAACCTAATCCTTGAACCATATAACCTCAACCCTCTACTCTCAACCTTAAACCCTCAACCCTCAACCTCAAACCTAAAGTGCCCTTACACCCTCTACCCTCTACCCTCTACCCTATATATATTGGACCCTAATATAATTAACCCTAATCCTTGAACATATTATACCCTCTACCCTCAACCCTAATCCCTCAACCCTAGTTAAACCCTTAAACCAATTGCTAAACTTCTACCCTAATCCATCACACCCTAATTAACCCTCTACCCTAATCCCTCAACCCTCAACCCTCAACCCTTGTTAAACCCCAATCTGGACTCAACCCCTATACCCTCTACCCTATACATTGGACCCTCAACCTACATACACCCTCAACCCTCTACCCTCAACCTTAAACGGTCAAGCCTCAGCCCTTAAACCCTCTTATACCCTCTATGTCCCTCTGATCTACCCTATACATTAAACCCTCAACCCTCAATTCTCAACCTTCAACCCTAGTTAATCCCTCAACCCCTATACCCTCAACCATCTACATTGTAACCTCAACCCTAATCGACCTTCAACCATATTATACCCTCAAACATCCTAGCTATACCATAAACCCTCTACCCTCAACCCTAAACCCTTAAACCCTATATATACTTTGGACCCTAAACCCTATCCTTGAACTATATACCCTCTAGTACCCTTGAACCTAATCCCTAGTCAACCCTAGTTAAACCCTTAAACCCAATTACTAAACTCTCTACCCTAATCCCTCAACCCTCAACCCTTAATTAACCCTCTACCCTCCACCCTCTACCCTCTACCCTCAACCCTAGTCAAACCCTAATCCCTCTACCTCTATACCCTCTATCCTATACAATGTTGGACCCTCAACCCTAATCCCTCAACGTACGTAGCATATACATATCTTCAACCCCTATAGTTGTACCCTCTACCCTATACATGAATATTGGACCCTTAACCATAATCCCTCAACCATACACCCTCAACCCTCTACCCTCAACCTTAAACCCTCAAGCCTCAACCCTTAAACCCTCTACATTCTACCCTCTGATCTACCCTATACATTAAACACTCAACCCTCAATTCTCAACCCTCAACTCTTAATCCCTAAACCCTCAACCCTTAAACCCTAAACCCTAACCCCTATACCCTCTACCCTCTACATTGGAACCTAAATCCTAATTGACCTTCAACCATATACCCTTAAACCAAAGTAAACTCTCTACCCTAGTAATCCCTCAACCCTCAACCCTTAAACCCTCAAGTACCCTCTACCCTCTACCCTCTACCCTCTACCCTCAAGTACCCTTAAATCCTAATCCCTCAACCCTATACATTGGACCGTAAACCCTCTACCCTCAACCTTAATTAACCCTCAACCCTCTACCCTATACATTAAACCTCCCTTAACCATCAATTCTCAACCCTCAACTCTTAATCCCTCAACCCTCAACCCTTAATTTGTACAAAGTACTGTGATAAAGGTGAAATTTGCTTTATTTATGATTATCTAGAGGAATAAATGGGTATATACAAAGGAAATGTTGGTGACAATATGGATCTTGTCATACAAATTGTTGCATTTCATGTTAAATGCAATGAAAAATCAAAGGTAGTAGATCTTTTCATGCAAGTGAAATGTAGGCAAGCAATTGAAGGCTAGTGAATATCGGGGAAGTATTTTTTGTTCTAACACCCTTAATCGCTGCTAGATTAGAACAATTAGGCACTAAATTAGAAACCAAAAAAGGCTCTAAACCAAGTGCTAAAATAGGCATTACTTCAGGCACTAATATGGGCACTAATGTAGATGCTAATCTAGTTGCTAATTTAGGCACTAATTTGGGTGTTACCGTAGGTGTAGTTTTTGATGCTAATCTTGGCATGAATCTAGGTGTTAATAAGGGCGCTACACTATGCATTAATATTGGTGCAAATATTGGCACTAATTGTGGTGCTAATTTTGGCACCAATTTGCACTGGCTTGTTTTGGTTGGCACAAAAAATGCCAAAAATAGTGCTAACTTTTCCCAAAAAAATGGATAAAAATACATTAAAACAGTGGGTGGAAGTAGAAAATAGAGAAAAAAAGGGAGCTAATCACAGGGATATGTTGTAGTGATTGTTGCACCTCTACCATTATAGATGGCCTTTTTCATGATAAACGAACGTTCCCCATTGGACATACAAGGATCTTTACATGACTTTCCTAAGACCCTAGAAAAGTTCTATCCTAAATTTGTGTATGGTGAAGGCAAGACAACAAAAGATCATGTCAAAATTTTTAAAGAAATAAGCAACAAAGCACAAAATTCTCACCAAGACATGGTTTGCAAACTATTCCCATATTCCTTGGGAGAGTTTGTATACAATTGGTATCTACACCTTCCTAGAGGAATGATCCACATTGTCAAGAATTGAATAGAAAGGAGCCTTGGAGTAGTTTATACTTCTTTTCAAGAGGGGCAATAATCTTATTTCCTTGTATGTTGTGAGTGACTAACATCCCCATCAACAGGTCCCTTGTAATTAGAAGACCCTAACTATAGTCTTGAGAGGTAGTTGAGAATGAGTTGTGTATGATGTCTAAAACACAATGGATGTAGCAAATAGTGTTGTAATTTTAGGAATGTTAGATCCAATCCTTATCTATGGAGATTTAGTACATTTTTTTTGATAAGAAACATTTACAGGGTGTAATAGGTACAACACCCTGTAAACTAAACTAAAAGACATAGAAACTAAACATCATAGAAACTAAACTAAAAACAATAAAAAAAAGACAAAAAATTCACACTGTTTGTAGAGACCCAATACAAGAGACCAGACCAGACCACTAATTGTCCACACTTTCCCATTTCTGGATGAGGAGGTTAATAACATCATCCCCAATTTAGTTGGGACCTTCACCCATGGTATTCCTGCCTGCCTCCTCCTTGATGACATCAAAAAGAGTGACGATTGATCTGTTAATGATTTTTGTTGAATTTTCGTTCGAGTTTCACAATCCACTCATGCAGCTTGTTGAAATCCTCATCCTTGACATTCTTCCATTGGGTTGTATCATCCTCAATAGCCCTGGGATCTAAGGATTGGGGGGAATCCTCCTTAAGCATTCTGTTAATAAATGAGAAATGACTAGGTCCCTCCACAAAATCTTCCTCCACGTCCTCACCAATTTCTTTCTTGCATTCAACTCTGGCACTAGTCCTCTCTGAATCACTTGAAATATCCACCAGAATCCCTTTTTTTTCTTCGCCAGTCTATGGGACCTCCTCACACTAGTTTGTTTTGTCCCCACATCCATGCTCGTGGCCACCATGGTGTCACCCTTGGATTATTTCTCCTCCACACTTTTTTCTTTGCTGTTAGTGGCTGGTAACTCAACCTGGAAAGGAGTAACCTTTTTCCCCTTCTTCTTAGCAGTGGGTTTGTTGTCCAACTTAGTGGGTTTTTTTTTTAGCTCGTATAAACCAACAGCCTTGGATTGGGACAAACCTATCTCCCCCTTCTTTTTTGATGGAGGTTTAGACTTAGACTCAACACGAGGTTCATTTTCAAGTCGGGGGTTTTCCTCTTAGGACCCACTGAGGTAGCAGGGGATGGTTTATTAGAGGAAGGGTTAGGTGTTTCCAGTTCCTCCACACAGATAACCGAAATAGGTTTAGGAGGGCATAGGGATAAATGGAAGTGATAGAGCCTAAGGATGAGGCCCTAGTGTAGCAGAAAGGGAGGTGACAGGTCTAGGTTAAGAGCAACACCATCATGGGAGGGTAAGTGCAAAAATATGGGGGGCCAAAAAGGGGGCTTAAGTGGCCACTTTTTTCTAAAATAAGGAAATACGAACCTTGGACATGAAATTGAGGATAGTCACACTCAAAATTTTGAGATGCAACAAAAACAAGGATCATAGTGTTCAGCTCCACTTCTAAACAACTAATTATTTTGAAAATGGTTGAGATTAAGGAGTTCAGTGAGTGACATACAAAAATTGGTGTTGTTTTGTTAGAAAAATATAACATAGCAACTTTGTATGTCCCTTGTGTATTTTTGGTGAAATTTTTTTAGTATTTTAAAATTATGAGAAATTAGCCAACAGATGTAGTTGGATGCACAATTTTCCATAATTTTTAATGAATATTTGATTTTACCACTTTCGAAGTGGACACTTCCTGAAAAATAGAATTTTGGCCGTGCTACCCCTACAAAATTTGGAAACTAATTGATTTTTTTTTTTTTAATTTTAGAATGGAGTCTGGTTTCTAAAAATGTAATTTACTTGAAATTTTGATGAATGGTTAATTTATAACGAAAAAAGCACCAAACACTACTTTTTTTCCAAAAAGAGACATACAAACAAAAGAAATTATGAATGAATGACTTAATATTGTAAAATGAAAAATTACATTTTGGATAGCTAGAGAACCTAACATTACCTAGGTAAGTTCATTTGTTCAACATCAAAACACATGTGCAATCTTGACTGCGAGGATGAACTCGATTATGTGAAATATTGTAGAATTTGCAAAATCACATCTCTGGTCATTGGGAAGGCCATCCAAGCCTTTGGGTTGGTATTCCAAGGAAAATACCAAGCCTAAGGCTTGGGGATTCCCAAAGAAAGATATAAAGCATGCGCATTATAATGCACTTGCATTATATCTTAGTTTTGAATGTTTTTTGCATTTGTGCGGGACATGTCTAGCAAGACATAACACAAGCACCGTATAGTGTGCTCACATTATGTCTTGCTTTATGTTAAATTCTACTCTATTGAATGTATATTTATATATTTGTATTTTTGTATGTACATGTATGTATGTATGTATGCATACTTGTATGTATGTATGTATGCCTGTATGCATGTATGTATCAATGCATGTATGTAT